>KQ988199.1:311730-327143 GCA_001598015.1 Dorcoceras hygrometricum
TGGAACTATAAAGGATTTCCTTGTAATGCTTGCGAAGATGAAAACTGAATAATTTAGCTAGTTGAATCTGTCAGATAAGTCGGAAGATTCATTAAACTTATCTAGAATTGAAGGAAGATCAAATTCAGAGATTTTCGTTATCTAATGAAGAAGACGAAGAATGAACAGTGACCAGCTGGGTAAACAGTATCAGTCGCAAGATTAATACCAGCTGAATGCACAGTACTGAGAAATAAGTAAAGCAACTGCTGAAATAATGAAATGAAATACATCTGCTGGTGAACAGTACCAGTCGCAACGAATAGGAATCAATCGCAAGACAAGAATCCAGTCGCGAGGTCTTTTAAATAATTATAAATCAAAACGATATCGCAGCGCATAACTCAGTTGCTACAATCAGTCGCTACTGCTGATTTATGCATCTGCTGTTTTACAAAACATCTGCTGAATTTGCGAAAGCAAAGCATCTGCTGAAAGTTTGCTGTCAACAGATATTGTTTATAAGAAAACCAAGTTGCTGCCAACAGCTATTGGAACAGTACCTATCTGTCAACAGTTTGAAACTCAAGGAACAAAGGTTACTGTTGACAGTTAGTAACTAATGTACATTTGCGATTGCTGTCAACAGTTCTATGAACAGTTGATAGCTGCTGAACATGAACCCGAAGGTTACCTTCCTCTAAAGACTTCGAAATATCTTATGAAACTTCTGGAAAAGATCGAATAAGCTACTTGTAAGCTACTTCGATGAATGAATTACTGAAACTCAAGAACTAACTGGACGAACATCATCAAACCATTTCCTGTAAACTTTCTGGATTAAAAATCACAGTAACTCAACTTCTTTTGAAAACAGAGCATGAACTTCATGGTTTTTCCTTGAAGAACAGTCGAAACCATCTTCCTTTAAAACTCATACATAAACATAAAAACAGAATCGAATATATGCTTCCTATTGAGTGAGCAAGAAACAGAGTTTACTTGCCTGATATCTCTAACACAAGAACAGCAGAAAATTCAATATACTTCTTGAGCACCGCCTGTTTCCTCTAAAACACTTTGAAAGTATTTTGGTTCGGTTTCTTTGAGAGCGAGCACCGCTTAATATGATTTGATTTGAAAGTAATGATGCATGAAGAAGCTTAAGATCCTATTTATATGATTCACATGACTAAGGAAAATAACACGTTATATCAATATGCAAAACTCTTAAGAAAGCGTGCTCTGTTTTTCAAAACAAAAGATGTGCATGGAAACCGAGAATTTTAGTTAAAATGAAGAATCCATTTGGTTCGCAGAAGTTACTAAACATCTACGGTACTTGTATTCTAGCATTTGAATATCAATCCATAATAAAATAAAGATTGATCATAACATAGACTGAAATATTCAAGAATCGAATTGAAATAGCAATGTAATCCCTCAATCTCATAATTTTTCTAATTGTGGACTTCTAAATGATCTGGTCGTTACATTCTATCCCCCTTAAAAGAATTTCGTCCCCGAAATTCACTTACTTGAAGAAAGCTGGGTAATTTCTTTGCATATCAGCTTCTACTTCCCAGGTTGCTTCCCGCTCTGAGTGGTTTGTCCACTGAATCTTTATCATTGGAATGGTTCTGTTCCTTAATCTACGATTTTCCTTTGCTAAGATCTTTTCTGGAGTTTCTTCGTAAGTCAAATCTGGTTCCAATTGCACTGGTTCATGTCGGAGAACATGCGATGGGTTCGCAATGTATCTTCTAAGTGCTGATATATGGAACACGTTATGAACAGAGGACATTTGTGGAGGTAGTGTTAAACGATAAGCTAACGTTCCAACTCGTTCCAAGATTTGAAATGGTCCCACATATCTGGGACTTAATTTCCCTTTCTTTCCAAATCTCAAAACACCTTTCAATGGTGAGATCTTGAGGAATACATGATCTCCCACCGCAAAGTTCACTTCTCTGCGATGAATAACTGCATAACTCTTTTGTCTACTTTGAGCAGTCTTCATTCTTTCACGTATCATCTTAATTGCTTCTGAAGTTTGTTCTATTATATCAGGTCCTATTTCATTTCTTTCACCTACATCATCTCAAAGAATTGGTGATCGAAATTTCCTGCCATACAAAGCTTTGTATGGTGCCATGCCTATCGATGCTTGATAACTATTGTTGTAAGTGAACTCAATCAGTGGTAGCTTAGATTCCCAGCTGTCTGAAAAATCCAGAACACTAGCCCTTAACAAATCTTCCAGTATTTGAATTACTCTTTCTGATTGCCCATCGGTTTGAGGATGGAACGTTTTACTGAAAGTTAAATTCGTTCCTAAGGCTTGGTGTAAACTCTTCCAGAATCTTGAAGTGAATCTGGGATCTCTATCTGATACAATAGAACTTGGAATCCCGTGAAGTCTGACTACTTCCTTGATATAAAGCTCTGCATATTTATTCAACCCATCGGTTGTCTTTACAGGAAGAAAATGAGAAGACTTAGTTAATCTTTCAACTATTACCCAAATCGCGTTACAACCTGAAACTGTTCTGGGTAATCCCACCACGAAATCCATTGCTATGTTATCCCATTTCCAAACAGGTATAGGAAGTGGCTTTAACATTCCTGCTGGTCTCTGGTGTTCTGCTTTAACTTGTTGACAGGTCAAACACTCCGCAACAAATATACAAACATCGCGCTTCATACCTGGCCAGCAAAACAGAGCTTGCAAATCTTTGAACATTTTTGTTCCGCCTGGATGGATTGAATACGGCGAATTATGGGCTTCAATCATAATTTCATTGCGTAAACCATCAGTGCGCGGTACCCACAATCTACCTTGGTGTTTAACAATTCCTTCTTCCACTAAATACAAATTTGATCCTCTGTTTTCATCCTGCTGCTTCCATTTCTGGAGTTGTTCATCCTTAGTTTGCCCTTCTTTGATCCTATCTTTAAGCGTTGATAGTGCTTATCACCACCCGAGGACAACTTCCTCTTCTTTTCTTTTGAGAGTTCAACAGGTGGAGGATTTACAGGCTCCTCGAGAGAAAGGTCCACGTGTTCCTCGGAAGTAGGATCGACCCGCTCCTCAGCTTGTGAGGTGGAACCTCGAGAAGCTTCAGATTTCTTCTTCTTGTAAGCTTCTAGCAGGTGGGATTTCATGATTCTTTCGGCTATACAAAAAAGAGCAAATGGTTAGAGATATGGAGCTAAGTAAAAAAGGGAGGAGTACCGAGAAAGAAGTAAAAACTATACCTAAGTCCCCTTCCACTGCTACCCCCTTCCGACTAAAACCAAAGTGGCATAGAAGATCTTCTCGGATTAAATCCCGAGCATTGAAACATTTTGTACACGCGTCCTTAATAAAGGGAATCGGGTTGTATTCCTGAACTGGTGGAGGAAGAACCCTTTTCGTCGGCTTCTCAACCCATGACATGTCACAGTACCATGCTATCCCTTCCCGAACGTTACGTCGCACAAAAAAATATCGACTCATCCAACCCTTATGAGAGGTGGGGTTCCCTTTTATGAACCCGTACTCGGGCTTCAAGCGGATGAAAAATTTCCCGACGTATTTTTGTCGGATTTGAGTCATATTATAAATAAGGTGGAGGGAAAGAGGAGCTTGGTAATACTTCGACAGAATTCCTAGACCTAACAAAGAACTATATGAGTTTGGAGTCAATTGGCTGGGACTAACGCTCAGATGATCGCAGAGACTTTGGATAAATCGGGGAATGGGGAATCTAAGACCCATCTCTAGTTGATTTATGTAAAAAGTGTGGTATCCTTCCGGGGGAAGATGAGCTCGGTCCTCGGGAAGAGGAATCAAGATATCATATTGGTCCGACATACCGGACAAATCCTTTATAAAGGCTTTATCAGACTCTTGAAACAAGGACGCCTTGATCTCATACCAAGGACGACCCTCTGCCAATAGAGTGGCCTCTTCGATATTTATCCTAGCTAAGAGTTCTCTACGAGAAACCTTGTCGGGAACAGTATTAGCACTTATGGTGCCCGACGAGGAAGGGGATCCTAAAGATTGAACAAAATCTACTACTGCACGATCATCTATAGAAGACATAATGCAAAGATTATAGTACTTACAGGAATGATTTGGAGACGAAAAGAAAGAAGGCAGAGAACTTGGGAAGCAATTTCGGCAGAGTAACGGTAGTTGAGAGAAAGTGAAAAAATGAAAAATAAGGATGCGGCTATTTATAGGAAGATCAAGCGAATTTCCTCCGTCAGATTTGAAAGTAATCAACGATCAAAATCACCTTGGGAATATCAACGAGCGGGAAAATTGGCGCCCAAAGATTAAAGTCCCATCAGCCGTATTAAAAATAAATCGTAAAGAAATTAGGCTTTGTTCGGATAAAATAGAAATGGTCTACGAAACCCGAGAAGAAACACAATAGTCTTCAACTTCACTACTTCGTTTCGACTAGAGATGGGAGATACTATTGATGCCAAAAGATGAAAAAGCTTACGCGGGAATCGTACTCGGGAACATATGCCCCTACCAATAGATGAAAGAACTTACACGGGAATCGTACTCGGGAACATATGCCCCTACCAATAGATGAAAGAACTTACACGGGAATCGTACTCGGGAACATATGCCCCTACCAATAGATGAAAGAACTTACACGGGAATCGTACTCGGGAACATATGCCCCTACCAATAGATGAAAGAACTTACACGGGAATCGTACTCGGGAACATATGCCCCTACCAATAGATGAAAGAACTTACACGGGAATCGTACTCGGGAACATATGCCCCTACCAATAGATGAAAGAACTTACACGGGAATCGTACTCGGGAACATATGCCCCTACCAATAGATGAAAGAACTTACACGGGAATCGTACTCGGGAACATATGCCCCTACCAATAGATGAAAGAACTTACACGGGAATCGTACTCGGGAACATATGCCCCTACCAATAGATGAAAGAACTTACACGGGAACCGTACTCGGGAAAGTATGTTCGGGAAAAACTTGCTCGTAAAAGCTTACTGGGAACATCTGTCCGAGGATTCCAAAAGTGAAAAGCTGTCTAGCACATGCTTGTTAATGATTAAATCGGGTAGCGTGTTGTCAGGCTTCTATTCAGTTCTGATTGGCCTAGTAACTTGTGCAAACTAAGACTGGCAGACCCATACCTAATCATGAGTGGCCAGGTGGCGTATACGCAATCGAGATACCTTTTTTCGCCTATAAATACTTGAGTCTCTCGCAAACAAGAGGCATAAGAATCTTAACTTACCATAAAAGAAAAAGCATTACAAGATTTCCCGACTAGAATTTGCTGAGTTGTGTATTATTCTCCTCGGGTGGTGAGGATTAACTCTTTGATCGGGGACCGAGGACGAAATTTGAGTAGCATCAGACAATTTCAAAGACAAATCGAGGTTCACACACACACACACACACACATATATACTAAAGATCGATTCTAATGTCAAGAAATGGACATATACTGTATTCTTACGTTTTATTACATCATCACAAAAAAATATTACTATGAACAAACAACTCGCGGTATGATACTAACTTTATCGGGAGAGATTTACCCTACCATTCAAATTTGCCTTTTAATAGCATGCTATTATCATTATCATTTTTATTTATTTTCGATTTCGAGCGACATGAGAAAGGAAACTGATGCTACTCAAATTTCGTCCTCGGTCCCCGATCAAAGAGTTAATCCTCATCACCCGAGAAGAATAAGATAGACTCAGCAAGTTATAATCGGGGTATCTTGTGATGCTTTTCTTTGACTGTAAGTTCAGATGCTCATGTCCGTTGTTTGCGAGAGACTCAAGTATTTATAGGCGAAAAAAGGTATCTCGATTGCGTATACGCCACCTGGCCACTCATGATTAGGTATGGGTCTGCCAGTCTTAGTTTGCACAAGTTACTAGGCCAATCAGAACTGAATAGAAGCCTGACAACACGCTACCCGATTTAATCATTAACAAGCATGTGCTAGACAGCTTTTCACTTTTGGAATCCTCGGACAGATGTTCCCGAGTAGGCTTTTACGAGTAAGTTTTTCCCGAACATATTTTCTCGAGTAAGGTTCCCGAGTAAGATTCCCGCGTAAGCTTTTTCATCTTTTGGCATCAGAAACCATAGTTCAAAAAGAGAAATTTCTCGTAGGATCATGAAACTTTTAGGAGAAAAAGGTTAGAAATAAGATTAGAGAAAATTGTGGAAAACAAATAATACCTAAAATGAATATACATTGGTCAATTAGTTAGTGCAACTCAACAAGAAGGTCAAAAAATATATCAAGCTTTAAAACTACAAAAACATCTCAAATGGGAAATGAAGAGAACAAACGGCAAGTAGGTATTTTTGTAAACAATTTACATACAATACAAATAAAAAAATTTCAAAATGTTCCGGTGATTTGCATATATATACAAAATTGATATGATGCCCACCATATCAATCCTTTATATATATATATATATACAAATCCGATATCCTACATATCTAATTTCCCCACCCCCTTCCCCAACTATTACGTGGCACAATGCGATTGGTCCGAATTTTACGTGACATTTTCTGGTGTTTCCACGTCATCATATGCAAATAATATAAGCCCTATAATATATTATACCAACATCCAATCTTTACACGGTGGATACTTGGGATGCTAACGTTGTCAAGTTGATGTCCCTAGACCCATGTCATGAGTGGGTCAAGTGGCCATGATAATTAATCCACCATAGGAAGTAATTTAACTTCATTTGACAACTAAAACAATTAGTTAATTGTGGTGATCAAGAAGGTCATTATCACCTAACTGGTCACAAATGGATCCCACGGAATTAATTAATTGTTGACGCATCCGGTGGCTGAAATTTAGGACTTTTTAAGCATGGTCTTCAATCCAACTCCGAGTTACAAAGGCAAGGGCTACTGTCGACTTTATTATATTGTGCACCCAGAAGTCAATTCCCTACGAGCCTATGTCTAATCTTTGGAAAAATTCAAGATTTTAATTCCTTGTTAAATCCAAAGCCACACATGACTTTGTTAATTTATTTAATTTTAAATATAAAAGTGGATTCAAAAGATATTTGAGACTTGGTAAATCCAAAGCCACAAGTGTCAACAACCATCCATGACTTCGATACAAAAACTTTGTGATTTGTGAGGCTTCATTTTGTTTGGGTTGGGGTCCCTTAGATATTAGTAAGATTTGGTATGATAATTTGATAACAATGACATTTTTTTGTTATCATAATCATGATAACCATCCGTCTGTTATTTTTCATATAAAATTACCAATATGTACATAATGTAAAAATATGAGTTAGTTATAGATAACGAATGAGACATTAATTATTGGAATTTAGATCGGCTGTCGGAACAAACAGTATAACTCACCTTTTTTGAGCAAGTATGCCATCATATACTTGCTCGTTTGTCAACCAAATCTTGCTGTTTCTTGAAATTATTATTATTATTATTATTGTTATTATTAGTACTGTTCTTGTTTTTTCATATGATTAATATGAATTCGACTACGTGTATATGTGGTGATTTCCGGGAGAAAAGTGGCTGTAGCTTCACACTTACTCGTTTCCATGTCGGTCTCACCTCTGCAATTCGAAGTATTCTTATTTTTTTATTTTCATTTATATCTGGGATTTGGGTTTTAATTGCGACTTAAAGTTAATTAATCATGAGGTTGATGAGGGTATTATTGGAAGTTAGTGGGAGTATAGGTGTCGGCATTAGCTGTCCACTCATCTCCATGCATTCATTGACAGCTCATTGCCAATGCGAATCCAACACAACTTCCAAAATTGCCCCTCGAGCCACTCCATTCGCCGCGTACGGATTCCCACCACACGTCATTCGTCACGCGAGACACCACACCTCATCACGTCCGTCACCTCCCCGGCCACAAAAATAAATATACTCTCCTTTTCTCCCAATGTATTTAGTTAAATTAATTTTATTGATGGTGATCAAGTTGATATTCATCATTTTTAGGAAACATATATAAATAATATGATTTTTCTTTTAAAAACTAACCTATTAAAAGGCTATAATATGATTTTTTTTTAAATTCAGTTTATTAAAGGATTAATTCTGTGTAGATCGGAGACTCTTGATCCATACAAGTTTTAAATCGAGATATATACGTGAGTAGATAAGGACATGAAGAGACTTATATAACCGGCCGATAGAGCCGTCAAAACGGGTCAGGTCCGTCGGACTAGCCAGTCCCGTCATAAAAAGTAGATAGGACGGGCTACTAAAATCATAGCCCGTCTGGAGACGGGACAAAACGGGCTGGCCCGTTTGGGTCGCGGGTTGTGACGGGCGGGACGGAGCATTTTGGCCCACGGGTCGTGAGACAAAAAATTATTAAATATTATATAATTAATATTATTTCAATTTATCATCATATATGACTACAGATTGTATTCATTATTATGCATAGTTTTATGTATGATGAATTAGTTTTAAAATATTTGAATTATTTAAAATGATTTATATGTCGATTTCAGTTGATAAATTTTGAAAATCTAATTTATTTGTATTGATAAATCAAATTTTAATTAAATTATTTCAAATATATTAAATTTTTCTTGAATTATAGTATTACATGTTTTGTATATGATTTGAATACATAATTTTCTCAAATTATTTATATATAATTTATGTAGGTTGTTTTTGGCGGACTAACCCACTAGCCCGCCAACCCGTGGCAGGGCGGGGCGGAGTAGAGCTATACAGACCTGTCAGATTGGCGGGCCGGTCCGCACCGCCCCGTTTGAAGGTGGGTTACGGCGGGGCGGGGCGACGACGGGCCATTTGACAGTACTATCGACCGACCCCCAAAATATAAATAATATGATTTTTGGTTCAGCGTGATGTGGCCCGGAAGATTTTACATATACAAATTATTTCATTTTTCATGTATGCAATGAATCGATAGGAGCGGGAGATTATTGGCAATTACAGGGGTGTATTTAATCTTGAGATTTGATTATTTTTAATGAATTTTTTTAAATTAAAGACTTTTGTAGAGTTGATAGATTTTTATAAACCTCCATTGAAGCTCATAGAGTTATAAAAAGAATTATATTGACTTCATTATATCTTTTAAAAGTTTTTTATTCACTTTTAAATATAAAAACTAAATATGTACATACCTCATTAATGATAAAAATCAAAGCTATGTTATGTTTGAAAGGAATTAATAAATAAAAATGGACATTTGATATTACAAAATAAATGTGCAAAAAAAAGTAAATAACGTAAAAGAGAAAAAAAGCAAAAGATAGAATTAGTTTTCCGTAAATGACAATTATATGTGGAGGAATTTTAGTATGAAATAAAAGTCTCACCAAATCTCAAAGATGAAAAGAAGATATTTTTTTTATTTTTTGTAGTTGTACTTATGACTTTATAGTTTGTAAATAAATGATTCAATTAGAATGACATATAGGTTATAGTACTGATACCTATAGATTTCTATATAATTTTAAAAAAGTTGATATTGAATATTATTTGACTTTTTAAAATTCTAATAAAATTTACTTTAGATACCACCAAATTTTATGAAGATAATACATGTCTAAATTGAATATATCTGAATTTTACAAACCATCGAAATCTATAAAAGTAAGTAAATATTATCGTCAAATACACCCCATTATATTTCTAATTCTTATCATATGATAGAAAATATATCTAGGGAGATAACCGTCGGGGAAAAAAGCCAATTGCTTAGTGAAGCTTAAATTCTATTGAGTGATTGCATCCATCATACATGTTGTTACTTTAACGATACGATCAACCATTAGATTGCAGTGCATCAGTTAACAGTTGATATATATATATAAGTCGGACTCAGTTCTCTTTTTCAAATATACTAATGAATCTAAGTGTGGGGTTGGGTGCTCCAATTATTGGTTTTGGACGGCTAAGCGTACTCAAATCTTTGCCACCCAATTAGGTATTGGTGCCCCATTGTCATTTTCTTGTAAAAGGTTAAATCAAAAGATTATATGTGTAAATAAATAACACACTATAAACGTAAGAAAGAAGGTGTGGGGGGCCTTTTGTTATATATTATTTTTTATATGACTTTTCAAAGCAACTTGCTACCTAGGTATACAAATGCTGATAAAATATTTGGAATAGTTCTTGTTCCTATGTTGTTCTAATAACTCTCAAAGCCTTTACTCGATGCTATGGTATACTGACATCCTTACGTGGGTCACCGAGAATTTAGTTACTGTCGCGACCGGTGATTTGATTTTGATACAGAAATTTAATAGTTAAAGCATGTAATTTCGATATTAAAACGCTATTTTTCGTCTACAATATAATTGTAATAAATTTAACTCTCGTTTTTACTATATCTATTTTTGTAAAAATGCCTTTTTTTTTATATATAAAAAAATCTCAGCTTTTATTAACAAGGATCACATATAACATAGGAAGCCCGTGGCTGTTTGGAGATTTTGTATGTGCCACTAGGCCCATGTAATTTGGATGAAATTCATTTCATATAGGAAGTGTCGGATTTTTAGTGGGAAACATTTTGATTATTGGAAATTAGACATATTTCGTGTGCAATCAAAAATGTTTCGAATTTAAATTTATATACGAGATGGAATTAAAATTTTAAAAAGTTAGCCTCTTAAGGGCTAATTCTTTATATATGTCAGAGACCCTTTGGCATATACAAGTTTTAAATCGAGGGAAATGGACGGGTAAATAGGGATGTGAGAGAGATGATTTATATAACAGGTCGATCCCAGAACATATCCACAATATTTAAATGGGGAATATACTCCACACGAGAATCGAATACGTGAATTCGAAGAAGATAATCGAATCCGTGAAGTCGGAGAAGATAATCTCATGTCCATCAAATTTTATCAACTCGCCTGTGTCGCTAGGACGATGGAATTAAAATATTTAGGTTAATGCATGGAATCATCATATTTCACGTCAGAGATCCCTTGACGCACACAAGTTTTAAATCAAGGGAAATATACATGTAAGTAGGGATTTGAGGGAGATGACTTATATAACAGACCGATCCCAAAACATATCCACAATATTTAAATGAAGAATATACTCCACACGAGAATCGAATCCGTGAAGTCAGATAAGATAATCTCATGTCCACCAAATCTTATCAACTCGCTGCCGCTGGGGACGATGGAATTAAAATATTTAGGTTAACGCATGGAGTCATCATATTCGTGCACATCATGGATACTGTGCAAATAAATCGTTACATCGAATATGACTTTAACACCGTTTTTAGTATCGAATATTTATTGTTTAAAAAAAATTTACAATTGGCGGTGATCAATACCATATTGTTTGTAACCCAATGATTGAGATTGAGATCCTTCGCACTTATTGATCTCGAGTTCAATGTCCACTATCTGTGGTAGTTTTTATAATTTATTTAGGTAAAAAAACTTTTAATTAATTGTTTTGTCCGAAATAAACAAGTCTCATGTCAATAAGAAGTAGAAGCAATTTTATCATATTATTGTAGTCACGAAGAGTTATTGTATTTGTAATAAAAAATTACCATATTGGTTAAGTGGTGTGACCAGTTTTAGCCTTGCTGAGTCGTATTTAGGCAAGAGATGAGGTTATACTATTGTAGACAGGACATGCATGGAGGCTTTGTCTGAAGGCCCAATCCTATAATGGAGTTAAGGCCCGGAATCTGTAGAACTACAACCAGTAATATCCACAAACGTGGCACGACTCCCGCTCGAGCCAACGATAAACTGATAAATGTAGAGCAGAGAGGCGGAAAACACACAGTCACACTTAGTTTGTGTGTCTGAAATATGGCAAGATTCTTCACGCAATTGGACACTGGAGTCGGCAGAAATCTTGCAATGGCATTCGCAAAAGAGAGGGGCGAACGTAAAAGTCGCGGTGTCGTGATCGAGAGAGTTGAGCTTCCGGAAAAAGTCAAGAATTCAAGAATTTTGGTGCTTGGAGGAACTGGAAGAGTGGGAGGTTCAACTGCCCTGGCTTTGTCTAAATTCTGCCCGGATCTTCGCATTGTCATAGGTGGTCGGAACAGGTAGATTTCTGAGTTGAAGATGAAGTTTTGGGTCACTTTCAACTCCTCCCAACTGTTTGATGGCGTCTAGGAATTAGGATTCAAGTAAATTAACTGTTATGTGCTTAATATTATTGAGAAGTCAAGCAAGATGAGTGAACTGTCTTCTTTTTTGTTGGCCTAACAGCTTTAGTTGGGTCCATTCTTGCAAGATTTGTAATTTTGGTTCCTTGTCAGGGACAAAGGTGCTGCAATGGTGTCGAAGCTAGGAAACGGCTCGGAGTTTTCCGAAGTCGACATCAATGACGACAGATCATTGGATGCAGCTTTGAAGGGTGCGTGGCTCTTCTTCGTGTTTGATATTCATCTATTGGATAATTGCATTCGAGTAATCATTTCTCAGTGGTTACAGACGTTGATCTTGTTGTTCACACTGCTGGTCCGTTTCAGCAGGCGCAAAATTGTGCTGTTCTTGAAGCTGCAGTTCGGAACAAGGTGAGGAAAGGTAATGAAAATGTCTGTGATTTCGAAATCCTGTGTCATTCAGTGATGAGATTATATTCATATTCCAGCTATTAACTTCTTATCATTTTCTGGAGTGAAAATAGACTGCATATCTTGATGTGTGTGATGACACAAGCTATGCATGGCGTGCAAAATCATACATGAAGAAAGCAAAGGAAGCAAATATACCAGCTATAATTACCGGAGGAATCTACCCGGGAGTGAGCAATGGTTCTGTTATGTTTGCCTTGTATAGCTACCTTAAGTTAAAATCTTCATATTCCAAGTTCTTGTATAGTATCGGCTTCTATCCCGTTTTAATCTGGTATCAAATACTAATGCCCTTTTGCTTTTTGTTTACCTTAGTTATGGCAGTGGAACTAGTTCGTGCATCAAAATTTGAAACCAAAGGTGAGCCGGAGAAACTAAGGTAATGTTTCTGGACCTACAATTATATCTCTCAGATATCCATAAAACATTTGATTTTAGTTAGTTTTGCTAATGTCATGGATAAATCAGACACCAATTCGATTTCTCATTCTTAGGTTCTACTACTACACAGCTGGCTCCGGGGGTGCTGGCCCGACTATATTATCTACTAGCTTTTTACTTCTGGGAGAGGAGGTTATTGCATACAACAAAGGTTGATGATCGATTATGAGTTCTTGTTTTCACCATTTACACATTTATAGATTTTTAACTGACTGGAGTAGTTCAATTGACAGGAGAGAAGGTCAAACTAAAACCTTACAGCGGGATGCTCAACATAAATTTTGGAATTGGAATTAAAAAGAAGGACGTTTTTCTCTTGTAAGGTTTTGGAAGAACAAATTTTCTAACAACACTACACGAAAAGCTTATTCAGGAAAATACTATACTTTATTCTATTGGAATGCATGTAAATGCATTGATTCCGACCTTCATTTCATTAATCACTTCAAACAATCCTTTCTTTCAGGAATTTGCCAGAGGTGAGGAGCACTCACGAGGTCCTTGGAATTCCAACTGTTAGCGCACGGTTTGGAACTTCACCTTTCTTCTGGAATTGGGGAATGGTAGCCATGACAAATTTGCTTCCACCTGTAAGTTAAATTCTGAAAATTGAGCTGTTAGTACTGATTAATTTAAAACTATGTTTTCGATAGTCATGATAAGTTTGCTTCCCCTCTGGCATATGATAATTGACTTGAATTTTCAATAGTTTTTTGTGAGTGATGTTATTGAGGTGAGTTAATCTAAATTGAATACATTTATTCAAGATTCGTAAATCTGCAGGAGTTCCTGAGAGACAAAAGTAAAGTCCAGCAATTAGTTCAACTATTTGACCCTTTAGTGAGGGCAGTAGATGGATTTGCTGGAGAGAAGGTGTCTATGCGAGTATGCTTACTTTTCTAGTATATCTCATATTGTTTCAAATTTGTTCCTCGTGGCGCTTTTATTTTTGCATATTCCACTTTCCATCACTAACAGGTTGATTTGGAGTGTTCGGGGGGCTATCACAGGATCGGGATATTCAGCCACAAGAAACTATCGGTGTAATTGTTTTTCATTTTTCATTCAACCATGCAAATGGTTGGTTTTTTTGACTGTAACTTTGTGATTTCAGGTCAGTGGGATTTTCAACAGCTGCTTTTGTCCTAGCCATTCTTGAGGGAAGCACTCAGCCTGGAGTTTGGTTTCCAGAAGAGGTACATTCTAGTACCAGGGTTAGAACTTGAATTTCGATGGAGTGTGAGAAATTTTATGTTAAAGTTCCATTTTTCTGGCTGAGGTCACTTGATCAAAGCCTCTTCTCTGTTCTAGCCTGAAGGGATCGCAGTCGAGGCAAGGGAAACTCTTCTTAATCGTGCTGCACAAGGGACCATCAATTTCGTGATGAATAAGTTAGAAACTTTTCTAGCACTCTTGAACTTCTGTCGCACATACCTTGCTTGCTAATTATCTAGTCATTTCACAGGGCACCATGGATGGTTGAAACAGCTCCCAAAGAACTTGGTTTTGGAATCTACGACTGATATGCTATGCAACTTACATAATCATGTCCGGTTTCGCGGTGCAGATATAGAGGTAAAATTAATGTTTGGTCCTTGTGGGTCAATCTCTTTTCTAGGAATACACAAAGAATGCTAATTGGAATGCATTTTTACCTATCAGGCACTCAGAGTCAATTGCCATACAGTGGCAGCTACAGTCATTTTTTACCTGTATGGAATCAACTCTGCTGATTCATATCAACTTATCCCTATAACAACTCCATTTTTGTATTGTTAGTATTGCTATCGTATTATTGTTACACTTCATACACTAATCGCATTTCAGATATTGTAAAATACTTGATAAAACATTTGTTGCTATCCGATTGGATATCTGCCATTTCTTGAGAATAAGAGACATATATATTGGATCAGTATATTAGAAGATATTACACTTGCTATAATTTTTAATCTTTTAGTGAAGATGAGCTTGATCACCAGGGCAATCAAGAATTTGAATGTTTCAATCTAACATTAAGAAATCTCACAGAGCAAAACATTTGAAACTTTATCCTTGGTGGACTTCTGAACATCAATAGCATATGGGCTAACTTGCAAACATCCAAGATGATCAGTCCTCACAGGTGGGCTTAAAGCCGGAGGCATGTCAATTATGAAATTAAAACCATGGGTCAACCTTTTTAGCCAGCCAATTGAATTATTCATCGATGTGCAAGTCGCTCTTTGCCTGCAAGTTATCCAGAGGAAGCAGAAACCAGTTCTTCTCACTGGATTCGTTCATTTCTCATTCTTCAATTAAGTTGCAAAAATTATTGGGCGGGGGGGGGGGGGGGGTAGGGGG
>KQ988199.1:328380-351301 GCA_001598015.1 Dorcoceras hygrometricum
ATATTTTAACCCTGATTCTGTATAGTCTCCGTAACTCACCAAATGATATTTGTAATTTGTGTATTTCTCATTTCATGGAAGATAGGATTCTGATGAGGAAAATCAAAGAAAAGGTTGGTTATCTTCTCTGTATTATTGAACAGTCTGTTATAGTGGTTATATTTATGTTTGCTGTTGTACCTGCACTACGTAAACTATTCTACAGTCTCTGTTTTGCATGAACTAAACTTAGTACGTTATTGTTTCATGATGCCAATGATGTCCAGAAATTCGCCATGCATAAGCTTGTTGGAGTACCAATCGTGCGCGACCATAGCCACTTATCCTCCATTCGTCGTAACTCTGCAAGCTGCATGAATCATTGTCCAGCATACCAATTTTTTAGAGTAAGCTGATATAATAGAACCTTTATGTGTGTGTAGGGGTTGATGTATAACTTACTCGGCCATCTCGCAACTCAAATATGACTGAATCTTCAGAAAATGGGATTGGTCTTGTAGATGCTACCTGCGAAGGACACAAACCATGATGAGAATAAACGGGTTAGAAGGGTCTGGCCTGGTAGGCCGGGTAAACATACAGGGTTGTGCTGTGTTCGCCTAGCCTGGAACTTGTCCATAAGTACAGGACTAGCCGAGCTTCTTTCTTAAAATTTTCAAGCTCCTTCTTTCAATCTAGTAGTGCCAATGGTCAAGATTCAAAACTTTGACTGTTAATTTGAGATGTCTGGGCATTAGTGCAGGCTGACACGTTTTACATGTCTAGTGAGAGAATGCAAACAAGGTGAGGTGTGGTAGTTTTATGCACTTACCTTTGGATCACAATGTTTGTCACTGTCACTGTCATCTTCGACCTTCTCAAAGATATCTGCCAATTCTTCACCACTATAAATTTCGTACTTCTCCGATTTCCCTTCAATTTGTTTTTCACTTTTGTCACCCATGTATCCTGCATGAGGGTATCCACAATCCTTCCACTTCCACCCCCCTTGATCCAAATATCTTAAATAGACACTTCCATCCGAACTGGTCACAAATAGTTCGCTCCCTCCAAAGCAAGGGCCCGTTGCTCCAATCAATGCCACATTCGTATAAGGAGTCCCATGTTCTATCCAGTTCCATCCCTCCAATGAACCCCATTGATACTCAACTAAACCACCATCTTCCAATAACATGAAAAGTGAGCCTCTGAGTGATGTTGGCGACGATCTCATGGCCGTTCCTGGTGATCTTGATAAAACCAAGTGCTGGGATTGGTGATGTTCATGCCACAATTCAGTAACCTTGTTGTATTGGTACAACCGTCCATTCCCCCCTACAACGAACACGATGTTCTCCCTGAATCCCTCCTGGTCTATTATGCTGGCTATTTTTACACTTGGAGGACTCTTGCAATCTTTCCACTTGTACTTTCTCAAAGCAACCTGTATGAAGATGCAAAATTCGGTTACTAATGATTGTTGTTTCGAATTGGTGAGATTGGACTGAATAATTGAACTTTACATACTGAGAATTGTAACAACGTCCCACTTCTGCTGACAAAGAAAATCGCATCTTCGACTTTAGCTTTTGGTGTTAGTCCTGGTGTATTGTCCCACGGTGGACCACCAATTACTTGTCTACCTCTCTTCATGGATGTACAGTTGACCCACGCCAGATCATTGCTGCTTCTTTCCCTGATCATCAAACTCCCTTGTTCATCAACTAGAAACAAGCTTCCATTGTAGTTTCCCAGAACACCTTCCATTGCTGTCTGATGCTCATGCCTTAGCCACAACCAAACTTTTTCGGTATTCAAGTATTCAAATGTATAACCACTCTCTGTTATAAGGAAAAACGAAACCCGACCTTGCATTAAACGAAGACGAAAATGTGTATTTATCCACTTATCTGGGAAATTATACTCTTGTCCTGCATTAGACAAGATACCATCAGATGCTGGTGAACTAGGTGAAAGGTAGTTCTGCTGTATTCTACTATCCTTTCTCCATCTAGAACTTGATCTTTGACTAGGTAATTCGTTGGTTTCATCTTTCGAGCCTACAATGCAATTTGAGGGTCCGCGATCATCAGAGCAATATTCGGCATTCCATCCTTCGGTTTCAGGAGCATCCAACAATGACCATACATATTTCGGCAGAATCTTTCTCCGGGCACTAAATGGAGGATTCGGGCCCAAATTTTCGCCTCCTAGACCTGATAAATGAAGCTCTGCAAGCCTACCATCATCTAGAGGAAACATGATTCTTCCAGCTTGCAATATTAACCCTGGAATCCCTCTGGCAGCTTTTGCTTGTGCAGGGTGCTTATGATTTAACCAAATTTCTCCGATTTCTTGATCCTGCGAACTATCTGATGAATGTTCAAAATCAAGATACGATCTTTAGGAACGTAACATGAATTTTGTTTTTTAGGAATCGTGTGAACTTAACAATACACTAGAGGATTTACATTACCTGAAATCTTTGGAATTTGATACTCAAAAACAAAACCAGCAGCGGTTGTAAGAAACAACAAGTTCGTATTCTCAACAGATACATCCTGGGAAATGCAAGTGATGGAGGTCAGTGGATGACCTTTAGGATTCCCATGATGCACCCATTTCCACTTCCTCTGGTTCAGTCGTCTCTCAAACAACTCGCCTCCCTATATATACGTATAATATAGTAGACTATCAAAATTTACAGAATATAATGAAAGCTTTTACTTCAGATGAAAGTACCTTAGTCAGGAGGAAGAGCGACACAGAATGAGCTCCTGATATTCCATGTAGGCTGCATGTCTTGAATGGTGCTAAGGAAATTTCTTTTGCAAATCCTTGACTGTGTATATGCTTCTTCCATGCAGGTTTTGATGTCTGATCATACTCATAAAGGTCTCCTGCAGCACTGTGACACGATTGAACCCCGACGAATATAGAAAAGTAACCATTTATTGTGTCTCTCATTTCCAGGAATCTATAACTTGCATATTTTATACCGTTCCTGGAGTAGCTAAAGGGCTCGCTCACCTCACAATGAAAAGAACTCCAGGTCTAATAGTAGCAGCATCGGTAATCGCAGCAACACTTGCTCCTGAGGGCTGTCCATGATTCGTCCACCTTTTACAGAAAGATAATCGAGATGTTATTTGAACATATAGGGCGAGATGAACTCAGAGTTTCCATTCTTACCTTGGAGGATCAACACCATGAAGCTCTAATAAGGCCCCATTTTTGGTACAAAAATAAATTCTCCTGAGGTTAAAATGGCACAAACAAAGATCAGATTTTTACCAAAGTAAAGGTAGTGAAGTGATTTTTGCATTTACTCACTCCCTGTCATTTGAAATAACTCCAGAAGAAAGTCGAATAGCAGGATTTTGATCTGTTACTTTACTTGTTTGATCAAATACTGGTATGAACTCAACCCAGATTGGCTGTGATTCTTCTGTTAGCTTCATCTGAATACATTAAGAAGTACTACTTCATTAAATTAGCCTGAAAATATAAGTTCCATTTACAAAATGAACTCGGCCTTAGAATAAATTTTTGAGTCCACCCTCATCATCATTCAGCATCAATCCATCCTTCAAAGATCAATCCGACTGCCAACAATTCTACTTTTCTTGCCACTCTTTTCAAAAATAAGGGGAGGGATAGATAATATGTCTCATATTAGCCCTTTGATACATCTGAATAATCCAAGAAAGGAAAACAAAGGGGCCCTTTTGCAAAATCTTACCTGATACAAAAGCCCTGATTCAGACATGGCAAGAATAGTCTGATTCACCATAAACACAGAAACTGCATATCCTGCAGAGACTGGTAAGTCATGAGGTGCAATCACCCACTGCAATCCATTCCAAAATCTCTCGTATATCGATCCGCTCGCTCCCGTTACCCAGACCGAAGTTTCGGACATTTTTGTCAAAGAAATCCTCTTCCTCACCTTCAGAGGTTCATAGGAATCTTTCTCCAAAGTTTTTCCTTTATGATGATCATCTTTATCTTCGCTCTCCTTCACTGATTCTTGAATCGAACTCACAACTGTGCAGTTATCATTAACACAGGAAACAAGTTGATATGGCAGTTTAACCTCAACCCATGAGTTGGATTGTTCATTAAACTCCCAGAACCTATCGGTTTTCTGCTCAAATTTTTGGTCAGCACGCTTAACATACTGGTGAACAAAACAAGAATCACAGTGGGAGAAAACACAAAGGCTCAGGGATGAAACTACAGCACAGATGAACAGAAATGGGTGGGAAATGGACATCGGACTTTTGACTAACTAGCTCTGGCATAACTCCTCCTGAATATGATGCACAATTGGAATCATTGAAAGGGTATCGTTTCTTTTGTTGGATTCTGTATGGGCCAGAGCAGAAAGACTTGACTACAAAAGCATTAAAAAGGACACTTCAAGTACATAGCATGAAATACAAAAACAGTAAGGCACTGACCCATCTAAGAGCAAGTGAAATTCAGACAGATTTATGGGAGAACTACCTATTGGGGGGTGGGCGTGGGGGTGGTCCACTTGCATGGTTAGGAACGTAGACAGTATTTGTTAACCAGTACAGGTCCATAGATTAAACTACTACTCAGAATCAACCAATTGTCTTTTTGTCAACTCTCACCAACAACCATCGTATTTTTTAAAATCGGCATCTAAAATATTTGAATCTTATACATGTTTTGAGACATCGAACTGATTATCTCAAGTCGATAAACTATCAACACACTCCCATTGGATTCGATTCCGATTTACAGTTTCGTGAAAAACAAAATCTAAATGGTTTCTTCAAGAAAGTTTTCCGGCCAATATTTTTTTACACTCTTTAGAGATTTTTTTTCTCGTGCTTTTTATCACCTAATACATTAGACTTTTATGGTGAACATTCATCTTTTTTCAAAGGGGTAAGTTAATTTGTGGAGAATTGTTCCACCTTTTAGATAAAGGTAGCTTTTGATTAAATAATATGGAGTAGTCTCCAGCACAAAAAATATTTCAAGAATATGGTTTACTTTTTCTTGTGCCCCACTAGCTGTGATGATATATATATTCCACAGATCGAAGTGATGACTTAGCAAAAGAATAATAAGATTGAGGGTCACGTACAATTAAACAAGTATTTTCACAATATCAAGTGTATACATCATATAAATGAAATCTTGAGATTATTGTAACAAAAAAATAAAATATAATAGGGAGTTATTAGGTTTTTTTATACCAGGAATAGCAACAATCAATATCGGGATTTTAAATGAGCAGTGTGAGGTCCGGGGCTCAAAAGAGGGCGGGGAGTGATCGCCGGTGCCAAGAGTTTGCACGGACAATGACGGCTCCTGGCAGGCTTCTAGAAGCGAAGGGGCACATGAATGAACCGATCACACATCAGAATGAGAGGGATTACGAGAATGTGAAGTTATAGATGTAATTGAGATTAATTGAGGAAGACTTAATAGATTTAGTTGGTAATACTCATACCAATAAGGTGCATCTTCTTTTCGAGAGCTTATCACTTAAGAACTCCAAAGTTAAGCATGCTTGATTTGAGACAATTTTGGGATGGGTGACCCCTGTAAAGTTTCTTAGGGTGCGTGCGAGTGATGTCAAAACACGTTGGAAAATTCAGTGTTGGTATATTGGGGACAGTCGTTAAAATTAGGCGTTACAAGTAGTATATGCAATTTTTCCAATTTTATATAACTCGGTAGTTTAAAGTTGTACACAATAAAGTCCTCTTGTTGTATTGCTTTGTGTATGCTTTAAACAGGTTGGATTTTTGTGCCAATTGCAACCCATTGGATTGAATTATTTGTCCACTTATTGTAATTATCAGCTGATATAAGACACCACTTTGTTTTAAAGAAAAAGGTATTGTGAAATTTGAAATTTGACAAACTCATCGGGGTTTGTGTTCCACCAATTATCAATCAATCAGATTCATGCCACTCATCATCATCAAAGTTATTTATATATAAGAAAGTTAATAAATAACGTGCTTGCGACGGAGAAATTGTTTTATATATTGAATAATCTAAAAGATAGTAAAAATTATATAAAGTATAATTTCAAAAACAATTACAAATTTATCTTTGATATATATATAATATATCATTGGTTTGTTACCTTTACAAGATGAAATGAATGGCTCTTGTTACTTGAAATATACAATTCATTGAGTCGTAGAGGGATGAACACTTGGAAGCAGCTTTTATGATTCCAGGTGGATCCATGGAATCTTCTGGTCGCCCACGTCTATCTTGGGTTGCGGAATCAAGATTCGAGATATTTTTAGTATATTATTATAATATATAGTATAGGCCACAATGGAATCGGTCGCATCTTTTCTTGTAATTATACATCTAGATACATACCTAGAGCATGAAAAGTAACGATATTTTACCATCTTCTTTTTATCTAAAGTTCATAATGATATACATACAAGATATTGCTGTCTAGTCCTTCATTTACTGCGACGTTTGATGGCTAGGTCTAGGGTTTTGGCTCTTTCATAAAAAAACAATAAACTCTAACCTGTTTGGTCCACATCTATTGTAGAGTTGGGAAATAATCTGAAAAAACATAAATAAATATGTAACTGACCAAATAAATTGAATTGGAAATAAATTATCTGAGAAAACGAAAATATTCTATTTTATTTATTATACATTTTCGTTAGGATTCTAATTAGAAAAGGATGATAAATGCTCCTTTTGATAATCAAATTATATGAGTTCCACATTTTGGCTTATTCTGGTATGAAAAACCATGTGTAATTGGGGTTTAAAACAAATCAAATATAGGAAATTTTGAAAATAGATTTCCAGTAGTTTTCTAATTTTTCCCAAAAGAAAAAAAAATCTCTTTACAGTATTTTCATACTCAATAAAATAATTTGGAAACCTAGATTATCTCAATTTATACGTCACGTTAGTTTTACTTTATATCTAAAATAAATTTAATTTTATTATTATACCCTTGTTCCATTTATTAGGTACATTTTAATAAAAAATTTAAAGGGTAACAAAAGACTAACCTATAATTTTCTTTTCTTTGTTCTGTTCGGGGGGCAAATAAAAAGGATTCAAATTTATAAAAACATATACTGATTTTCTTTTCCTGAAATCTATAAATGTAATGTTTTGAGTTAACAAAGCGAAAACTCGAATCAAGTTGGGCTTACCCGTGAAAAGCCCGCCCAACTTAATGATAATTATAAAGCCCTAAAACCCAACTGAAATTTCGAAAAACCCTAGACCCCTCTTGCCTATACTCTCTCTCTCGTTAGTTCTCACAAACGCCAGTGCGAAAACTTCAACCAAGGCAGAGATGAAATTCTATAGCTCTTCGGTTTAGTATAGGTGGGGAACTCTGACTAGTTACCGTTTTTCGTTTCAGTAAAGAAACCATTTTTGTGTGAGGAAACACAAATGGAACAACGGCTGGCTAACACTTGGCGGATGACACGGAACGAGAAGAATTTCATCGAGTCAGCGCTGCTTTCTGATCTTAGAATTGATGGGCGTGGGCCATTTGATTACCGGAATGTGGCGATCAAGTTTGGCAGGTGAAAACTTGTACTCCATTTTCTCAAACTTTCTTTGCGCTCAACTTACCGAGCTCTTAGTCACTCGATCTTTCCACTTTTATGTTTTTCGTTTTCTTGGACTTCGAATTAGCGGTGATATGGGTTCGGTTCTAATTTACAAAAGGAAAGTACGGCTTCCTTTTTATTGAATCAAATTATTGTTTTTATGGACTGGTTCTGCAACAAAATGTATCTTCGCTTTTGCCATGCAATTGGCTTCTTGAAGGTCTGTCTTTGCGAAAAGTTTCCTGAACCTCTGGGGCTGGGTTCCCAGTAAAGTCCTTTATATCCATTCTGATTCGCCTTGGGCACACTCTAGTCTCGAATTTTGATTTCTATGAAATCAAAGAGTAAGTTGAAAGTGAGTTCTTTTGCATGCACCCTTCATGGCATGTGTATGATGATTGGTAAAGTTTGTCTATTTTTCAAATGAAATCGATGAAGACTTTTAAAGTGTGCAGAAAGATGCACGATTTCTCATCAAACTGCCTAAAGATTGAATGTAATATCTTTTTGTCAATGTCTGCTATGCTTCAGCTTGTTACGGAGAACGGTTGCATTTTTCAAATGACAATTAAATATTAGAATACCTTTTCAGCATGGTATTCCAACTTTTAGCGATTTTTGTTGTGTGGATGGGCTTCAAGGATTTCTATGTCCACAGGGAAGATGGCTCATCGGAGGTGCAGTTGGGGCAGACACGTGTAATGGGGTTTGTGACCTCCCAACTCGTGCAACCCTACAGGGACCGCCCTAATGAAGGAACTCTTTCAATATACACTGAGTTCTCTCCAATGGCAGATCCTTCATTTGAAATAGGCCGTCCTGGGGAATATGCAGTGGAGTTAGGTCGCATAGTTGATCGTGGACTGAGGTAATTTCTGCCTCTTTTTTTCCAAATTACAGGTGGGTGCTGTGTGTTGGTGCATGATATTATGTGGACTATTTGTTAAAAAAACACTAGGTTGGTGGGTTTGAGCTTTTATCTAGTTGTTTGACATTCTGGAGTAAGTTATGGTAGAACATCAATGTTTCCAGGCCTTTCATCTTGAATATGGATGAAAGTAGCTTAAAAATGTTATCATTTTATTTGAATCATGAAAAGTGTATTACAGGGAAAGCAGGGCTGTGGATACAGAATCACTTTGTGTTGTTGCTGGAAAATGGGTGTGGTCTATTCGTATTGATCTCCACATTCTAGACAATGGGGGGTGAGTTGGACATGGTATCTTTGGATTCCGGATATATGATCTTTGTTTCTTCTGCAACTGTAAACCTTACCTAAGTTGTGTTTCTTGTTACCTATACTACAGAAATCTTGTTGATGCTGCCAATATTGCTGCTCTAGCTGCTCTTTTAACATTTCGTAGGCCAGAGTGCACCTTGGGAGGAGATAACGAACAAGAAGTTATCATACATTCCCCTGAGGTCATTTTTTGCTTATAGATGAAGTTTATAGATATTGTTGCGATGTAATTGAGTCATATAAATTACCAACCATACCCATCTAATTTGGGTGGTGGGGTGGCTCAGCTTGGCGTGCCTAGTTGATCCTTGCAGGTTGGAAAATTTGCAATCCAACCCACCTATATTAGATGGCGGCCTGTCTTGGTCAGGCAGGGCTAGTCCATTCATTGCTAAATTTAGCTTATTTCTTATGTTTATTTCTACGATACACTGCTTTATTATGGTATCTATGGTATCTTTTGAATTTTTTTTAAAAGGGTTCTGGTGGATTTAATGTGCTTTGCGGGAATAGTCGTTGCATCTGCCTTGAAATTCAAAATTTGGGCTTGAATGTGACTATTGACTCTGACAGGTGAGGGAACCGCTTCCATTAATTGTACACCACCTCCCTGTAGCAATAACCTTTGCATTTATTGGTATTGAGAGCATAGTGGTAAGAATACCATAATCGTGGTTCATTTTTCCTGGACAGTCCATTTCTTGTCTCTTCTGAAATCAATTGCATTGTTTTTGTCTGACTTATGTTGTAGATAATTGATCCATCAAACTTTGAAGAAGCCGTTATGGGAGGAAAATTGACTGCTACACTTAATACAAATGGTGACGTGTGTGCTATTCAAAAAGCTGGAGGAGAAGGAGTCATACAAAGTGTTATTATGCAATGCTTGCGCATTGCATCTGTAAAGGCTGCTGATATAACTGACAAAATAAAAAAAGCCGTCAGTACTTGGCATATGTCATGTGTACACGAGTCTTTGATGATCTTCTCTGTTGCTTGAAATTTATTATTTCTTTTGTGTAGGTTGAGTCGTATAATACAGAAAGAGCATTGAGAAAAATCAAGCGGCACCCTGACCCAATTGTAGATGTTAGCAAAGGTACTGGGATGGTAGTTAATAGCTTGTCTATGGAAATGGAAAAAACAAGATTTAAATTTGAGGATAGAAAGGTCAATCCAAGTAATGAGTTGGAAACTGAAACCCACTCATCAAAGAAGACTGGAAGCAGGTTGGGTGGTGCGAAATTAGAAAGTTTCATTGGTGGCCCATCCAGTTGGTAGAATCTTATCTCCGCTTATCTAGTTTTTATTTCTTGAATTATATTTAGACGTGATCATTCACTAGTATTGTGCCAGTTAAGGTGTTGTGCATTTGTTTCACTGTTTTTTTTGCTTCACCCTTCTCATTTGGTGATAACGATATAAATTCCGAATGTATAAAGCTCTGATAGTGTAGGATGACGTTTTTAGTGGTATGGTATTTAAAGAAACGTCATTTGCTTCAAATAAATGTTTGAAATCTTTATTTGAGATGTGAGAGAATGATAAAGTGAAAGGCAAGATGTGGGGAGTTAATGTAGGGAACTTTTGAGATGATTTGACATGCTGGGAAAACAAGAAAACAAAGATGGAGAGATTATTTTTTAGGCGTGAGTGAAGGTACTATACATTCTTTGATTTAGAATGGGAAAGCTGGGACAAGTTCTGTTACACGAAAAGTGAAACAAGGTCAAAACATTCCACGAATGTTAAATGATCATACTCTCTCTGTGGTTGCATTTACTGTTTCAAATTTGCTAGTTTTCATTTAAACAGTAATGCTAGAAGATGAAGATAGGATTATACTTTATTGAGAATATTTGAAATAATTTTGTAGGTTCTTTTACTATCATTCAACACCATGGGTTCAGATAGGTAGTAGCCTTATGACTCAAATTGCTAATATAATGGGGTCGACTGATGATTCATATGTTTTCTGGGGTCTTTTGTCTATGTCACCTTGCTGTGCATAGCTTCTGGTCCTATTAAACAAATTTCCTTGTCCCATCTGACGTTGAGACATCAACTACAATGAGTTATCATTTATTAGCTATTTGATTCTTGGTTTACCTTTCCTCTACAGGGATCCATATTCCAAGGGTGTAAATAGTGATGAACTGAAAGCCTCTCTTGCATCACAAGGTATTTTAGTTGTATATCGTTTTGTATATATTGCATGAACTCAGCCCTTTTCCGTTATGGAGTGTCTGTGCATGTAAATATGGCCTCGAGTTAGATTGCCTACTATTACAGTCTCAAACAAAGAAATATCCCAAGCCGTTGATTCTCTTGGTCTTTTCAAAGTAATCCTATCAACATATTTTTTGTCTTAAAAATATGTATTTTATTAGATAAAGCTGAAGTGATATGGTTCGGATTTTTGGTCTAGCTTGTTTTAGTAGATCATTATGTGTTGTGCAGCCACAGCGACTTCCGTTGAGAAGATGGATGCTTTACCACCTGTGAAGTCACAGTTCACCATGATAGATCAAACCTCTACTGATTTTGATACAACACTATCATTGCAACAGACTGTTGAGGCAGGAGAGCTGACCACCAAAGTAAAGACTTTGAAGGATGCAGTTAAGCCGAAGCACAAACGGAAAAAAAGAACTCACGCAAACAATGATTGAAATTTAACAAATCCCATCGTATGAAATCTTTAAGAGCTTGTAAGTTTTTCCTATTCAGCATCTCTTCTTTCTCATGATTATTTTTTCTTTTTAATCTAACTTATATATTTGGAAACTCGAGATAGGTTCTTACATTACTCTGTGAGAAAAACAGAATCTTGGGACAATTTCCCTCCATGGTGTGCAGATTCATGCTGTCCTGGGTCTCTCCATATTTGGTTGATTCGGTGCCACTTTTCAGATTCGAAGCAACCTTTTGCAGTTGAATCCCTTCATTTAATCCATCGTCAGGCATCTGATGCAACATTTAGTGAACGGAACTGGAGAGTAACATATCTTGGGCTTATCGTCACTCTGAATGTCATTTTAATTCGAATACGAGGATTTGCAAGATGCAGTTTTGCTAAGGTTGCAGCTCTTGTTCAACCATGAAGACGAGTGAAGGCTGACACGAATGATGATCGGTTTTGTTGGAGGTCCTGCTGTGAATGTCGCGGTGTTTCAAAGGCGAAAGCTCTAGAATGACATGATTTAAATTTTTAATCATCTGTTCATTTTTATGCACTTATATGAATTATTCGGTAATATCTTTCTTGAAAACACCCCATTACTGATCTTAAACCTCATAACCTGTGCTTGGCTTTAGAGTGCCTTGTTAAATTTACTAGATTGGAGATGCATCGGATATAATACATCTTTGGCTGTGTACACCCCACAGAGCTTGCCAGCAGAAGCTATGGAAATTGCCTTTTCAATTTTATTTCTTTATCGATTGAATTGCTGTCGTAAAGTTAATTTCGACCATTTGTTCCCACATTTTATTTGGAGCAAGACATTGCTACATGTCTCAGTGTCTGAATAATTCTATACTTCCTAATTTCATTTCGAATACCAAATGCTTGCAACTGTTTCTGACTGAATGGATAACGACATCCAACATATTAACCGCCATTGACTTAGAATGAATTAGGACACATACTACTTATTAAAAGCCATGTACCATGAGATTTTGCTAGTTATTGCTACAAAGTAGCGTAAGCTGACAAATTTGCAATTGGTTATATAATTAACCAGCTAGGTGTAGAGGCCTGCCCGCCTTAGAGAAGGTTATAGTGAAAAAAGTGTAGCCTAAATATTTGTATCATAAATTACGTGATTCGTAAAAAAAAAAATTATTTCTTTTGCACATGAAAGTAATTAATTGGCACACAATTTTATCTTCCAAATTCAATATGCGAAACATAATATGTAAAACCAGGTTTGCCTTTCCAAATTATTTCTCTTTAATTTGCAAACAATATAACTAGAATTTCTTTCACGTCCTTCACTTTTTCTTAAAACTCCACTTTCCGTTGACCAATGCTACATGTATTTTTCAGTTATTATGTGAGGCAATCGTTTAAATTCTCCTCACATTAATTTTTCAAGATCTTTAGGAATCCCAGAACCCGAGGGAAAACAATAACAATTAAAGATTTGTTAATCTCAAGATTTTGATATAAATGTCTTTCATTTGGCTGCGATCTTTTGCACTTGCATCAATTACTAAATCCATATATGTTCATAAATATCTTATTCTTTCAAACATGATTTTTTATATATTTTTTTAAATGTTAGTCTATTAATGAACTAACCCCCTACATAGGTTAGAGGTCCCTTGACCCATATAGGTTTTAAATCGAGGGATATGCACGAGTAGGCAGGGATTTGGCGGAGATGACTTATATAACTCACAAAGCATACCCCACAATATTTCAGTGGGAAATATGCTGCACACGAGAATCGAACCCGTGAAACCGGGGATGTTACTCCTACATCATCCCAAGTCTTACCAACTCGTCTGTGGGCTTCAAACATGATTTTTTAGCTAGACTAGATACATGAATTCATGTAACTTTGGTAAATCATTAAATTACTTATATCCACATAATTTTACAGAAATTAACACAATCAAATTATATATAGTATATACCAAAATCCACATATATAATACAAACTGTAGTTGTAACCACAGTATTTATGCACGTACACGCATGTATTCCAGAAAAAAGGTTCGTCAGCAAAGGGCCGGAGATGGAGTTACAGTGATTGATGTGCAAACCTATCTTAAATTTCTTTTTTTTTTATCATTTTATAGAAATCTCTATATATATACCAGCTTAATTAGTTCAGAACATGTTCCGAAAATCAAATTCATTGAACCCAATTCTGAGCCTAATGAGGCTAACAAGAAGTAATATTTCTGCTTGCAACCTGAGAACAATGGTATTATCTGCAGCCTTCATCCTCTACTTCATCGCCACCTTCTCACTCACACTCAAACACTTCATCTCCCCGCCTTACCAGTACATCCTCTCTCCACTCAAGAGCACCGTTTCTCCCACAAATCTCAGCCATCTCGTATTTGGGATCATCGGTTCGGAGAAGGCATGGCACCACAGGAAAGCATACATCGAATCTTGGTGGAAAACGAATGTCACTCGGGGTTTTCTGTTTCTAGACAAAAAACCAAAGGCAGCTCTCCTTCCATGGCCCGAAACTTCGCCTCCGTTTCGGGTTTCGGAGAATCTCACGAGATTCTTGAACAGATCGGGGGTTCGGGCGCAGAGGATGGTGCATGGGATAATGGAGGTGTTCAACGAGGACCATGAGGACCTCCGGTGGCTGATCATGGGGGACGACGATTCGATCTTTTTCGTCGATAATATAGTGGATGTTGTCGCGGGTTATGATCATAGGAAGTATTATTATCTTGGTGGGCATTCCGAAACTGTTGTTTCGAATTATCTCTTCTCATTCAACCAAGCATTTGGCGGGGCTGGAATCGTTTTGAGTTACCCTTTGGCGAAAGCTCTTGCTAATGATATGAAAAATTGCTTGCGGAGATATGCGTTCTTGAATTCTGCTGACAATACTACGAGGGCTTGTATTTCTGATCTTGGAGTTAACTTGTCTCCTCATATGGGAAACCATCAGGCAATAGTTAAATTTATATTCTTTTTAACGGTATTTTTACAATCTTTAAATAAGGAATTAATTAATTGTCGCAGATTGATTTACATGGAGATATATCTGGTTTGTTGTCTTCCCACCCCGTATCTCCACTGCTATCCCTTCACCATTTCGATATGGTGGATCCAATATTCCCCTCCATGAACCGGTTCGAGTCTGCCCGCCACCTGATGAAGGCGGCCAACATGGACCAGTCCCGGATGCTACAGCAAACAATTTGCTATCACAGGCGAACCAACTGGTCCGTATCCGTTTCTTGGGGCTATTCTGCGCAGATATACGAGAGGATCATGCCTCGGAGCTACTTACAGATTCCAATAGCAACTTTTCAGCCATGGATTCCGAGTCCGAAGCCCCCGAATTTCATGTTCAACACTCGACAGCCCTCCCGAGATCCTTGCGAAGCTCCGCATGTCTTCTCCTTTAAATCCGTGGAGAACAACGGAGATGCAATCGTGACGAGATATACTCAAGCACGGCGCCGTGCTTTGCCCGCTTGTGTGTCCAGTGGCAATCATTCCGCTGATTTCCTGTCAAGTATTCGAGTCCTCTCTCCGGCCAAAAAGCGTATCGAGGTTTTATAGATCGGATCATCCTATAGTTGTTGATGGCTACAGTCATTTTTATTTATTAGCAAAAAAAACTCACCTTTTTTGTTTTACTTCAGATGGATAGATGTGAATGTTGTGACATTGTTGGCGTGGACAGCAGCAACCTGGACCTCAGATATAGGGCATGCCTGGAAAATGAAGTCATAGCTTAAATGGAGTTCACTGTGACGATAGAAAATTTCATATAATTTACAATTTTGTTTTATCTGACATTTTCGTTTTCTTTTATCCGATATTTGATCAATTTTTAGAAAGGATTATAGTTTAAATCACTATGATATCATACATATTTATCATTTCATCCCCTACGTGTCAAATAGTGTATAATATTATATATATTCATGGATTTATCAAATTTAAACACTATATATATTATATCTAAACCTACTTGTTCGTTTACACTTGGTACTAACTACTATTAGATGATATATCAGTATTCACTATTCAGTAGCAGAAGAATCAGATGGGATATGTGAATGGTTAAATTTAGAATGAAAATTCAGTGTCATGGTTTAAATGGAATTCGAATTCCAAGATTGACAATTTTGAGTTTCATATCGAAGCAATATTCCATTTTTTCTTGTGTGTGCAAAAATTTCAGTCGAACATAGCCATTTTGTTTATAGCAAGATCAAAATCTAATTTCTTGATTGGTATATAAATTACAGAACTCAACAGCTCTGCTGTTTTATTTCTACTTGTGTATTCCTGTTGTTTTACTCGTGGAAATCTTGTGCCTTTTGGATTCCTATGAACCGAGCGTAATCAACCCATCTGCGCAACCATGACAAGTAAAAACAGCTTAGGACATCTGTTTAAATTTCAACTTAGAATGTCAGAGAGAATGGCCAAGAACTCACAACAGCGAACCCAGGAACGTGTTGCCTGTTCGCACAGCAAAGCAGATAGCACTCAAGAATAACTTGTGCTGATGCAGCATTGGCTCTAAAATCCTCTGTTCAACGACACCAGCCAGCATCTGGTATCTGTTTTGGTAAAAGGATTTTTAGCTTATTTGTCTGGTTATATCTAAAAAAAATAGTGCAAGTTCCGGAGCTCAAAAGAGAGCCAGACAATGAAAGATCAACTCGGAAGAACCATTTTTGTAACAGCTCAATCTTATATGAGATCAATGATGGCAGTCCTTACACTCGTAATGCTTTTTTACTGGAAAAACACGTATCATTTACGTACCGAAGGTTGCTGGATATTGCCATGTAGACACCGTACGCAACACTTGTTGACAGAATAGGAACATTCTCAACCTCAACCCCATTGGAGTTGTCAACCGCCTTACGAGCATTTATCAGTGCATTTGTCATAACAGTACCTACCTAACATGATATGAACCGAAATTTCAGTTATGATACAAGCAAAAGCAAGAGTAGGTTAACTAAAGATAGGAAATTACCAGAGATGAAGTAGTGCCAACAGCAAACAGCTTCACACCATTACGCTGCAAATGAAACGTGACAATGAGATCGAACTGGAATTGAAATTTCTATCATAAACATTTGGAGGGAAAAGATCTCCTTACTGCTATAGCTCCTATTCTCTGCAACAGTGAAAAAGAGGCTCCGGACAAAGCAACCTGAATATATATATATATATATATAAATTAATAATATATGTGGGATTTTAAACTAACATTATCTTTGTTGGTTTTGTATACTGTACACAAGAAAAGATTGGTAAATGGACACTTGAAACATTATTATCGTTGGTTTTGTGTAGTGCATCTAAGAAAAGATTCTTAAATGAACACCTGAAATGCATTGTCTGGACATCTGTAGAAGAACTTAGCAACGCGTCCAGCATTGAGTGTGAGAGGGGCTCGAAGAGAAACAGTGGGAGCAGGGAGGTATACTAGCATAAAGTCTGCTATAATGGCCATAAACTGAGCACAAAACAAACCAAATATATGATTCAAGATTCAAAATTTGATCCAGTTGAAGTGCATTTTAATGTCTGATAAAAAATTCCCATTTACATTATCATCAACTTATAAGAATCAAGATCTGTACTCCAAGCTATGTGAAGAAAAGTAAATCAGAACAAGAAGCTATGAGCAATTGATCATACCACATCAGCAAAAACAATCTCCAGCTCATTGAAGAAGTTTTCCTTCCTGCGCTGGTATTCTGCTGCTGTCTGGAAACGGAAAGAAAAGTATGATACTCTGCCATCCGACTAGTAATTTTAGTCCTTAAAAAATAAATTTTAAATACATATTATGGAACATGTGGTCTGTGGAGGAGGAGAAATTTGATTTTTTCAAGGGAGAGACATTTATAGTTAGCAAGGCCAGATTGTGGTTACGTTTGGCACAAGGGTAATAGAAGATCAACCAAAGCAGAGGATGAGGATCACTCGTAACAAGGAGTAAGGTATAATAAGACGATCATATGATGAAATTTCAAAAGGGATTTCTTTGACAGATCAAATATCATACACCAATATATGGTATGGTCATATATAATAATCAAGATACGATTTTCCAAGCCAAACGCTTCTGCCAATGCTTACACTACGTTCATCCACATTCCACCATGTCTCTGGACTTCACCTCTAGGCCAAAACAAAGTTTAAACTCTCAGAAAAATTTCACCAAAATATTCATCGGATTTGTGTAGAACTGATAGCTCTAGATCTGCTAAAAATCTACACAGAAGCATAATAAGATTATGGAAAATAACTAAGCATATTTCTAATGTTAACATTATAAATTCGTTTGTACGAAACTTCAGGCACCTTGGTAAACAACCCAACGCCACATTCAATGAATACTTTAGTCAAGAACAAATCGTCAGCCAGCAACCTCTCCTTGAATCCTCCGAACTTCATCAACCATGTAAGCAACCCAGATCTTTCGAAACCAATATAACTCGAAACAATCGATCCGGGTATCCTACCATCTATTATGGCTGCCTTCAAATCCTTAGGCAAGCTCTCAAGATTTCTCCCTGCCTCCGCTAAGGCCATCAAAGCTTCATCTTTATTCTTCTTCTTGTTATCATCGCCGGTCCCTTCATTTCCATCGTTGTTATCGCCTCCCCCGCCACCTCCACCTCCACCTCTGACGCCCCCGTTTCCATTATTGCCGCCATCGGTGGAAGACTTGGGGCTGACGGCGGCAGAATCAATAGAGAAAGTTACGAGTAAGGGGCGGCGGAAAATGGGAGGTGAAGATAGTGAGAGAAGGGTGGTGGCATTCGGGTTAAGGGAGTAAGACGGAGGCGAGAGAAAGAAGTCGGAAGAATAAGATCGTGGCCGTGATGTGAAACTAACGAGGGAGGCCGCGAACGACATCGCGATGGCGGCGCACCTCTGTCTTCTCTCTCTCACACTGCACCTTTTCTCTTAGAAAGCCGCCAATCACTGTCTGCAGATTCTCCCGGCCTCCCAAAATTGAATCTTGGTGACACTTTTATATACACCAGCGACATTCGCTCGTCTGTGCAACATAAACTTAAAATTTGTTATGAAATTATTGAGCAATAATTAGTAGGTGGTTGGATATCTAATATTAAATAAAGTGGTTGTAACTTTTTATTATTTTATTCATTATTTTTGCCTATAAATAGGCTTGAAATTTCATTTGTAAATCACACAAAGTTATACAATCTTCTCCCACAAATTCTCTCCCATTTTATTCTCTCTAAATTAAGGAAATTATAGAGTAAAATAATTTCCTATTAACTAAAATTCAAGAGGTTATTTGGAGCAATTTCCAAGCCATTGCAAAAGGTAATTACTAAATTTATTTTGTTGCTATTTCATTTATTTTATAACACGTTATCAGCACGATAACTCGATTGTTATATATTTCAACGTATAATATCATGTTATTATATAAAAGGAGTCTCTGACACCTCATTATAATAACGTGATATGAATTACAAAATTATTGTTCATCATATTATTCATTCTTATATGATTTACGTATAATATCATATTGTTATATAAAGGAGGCTATGCCACCTAAAAATAATAATGTGATGTGATATACAAAATTATTTAATCGTGATTACCATTTATACGTATCATATTATAAATGCAAAAAATATTAAATAAAATGATTGTATTTTGTTTCTTTATAAACGATCATAAACGGATATGTTTTAATTATTCGTAACGGGTATAAACGGCTAGATTTTGTCCTTTAAATATGATGTTTTCTGAAACGTTCATGCATCCCTATATTGCTATTCTCCATCAAATTTTTCCCGACAAATTTTATTTTTCGAATTACAAAAGAAAAGGAAGAAGAAGATGATCAATCCAATGAAAATTTTTATAACTATTTTGATCATTATACTCACTATACTTGTATTTACCAGCGAGTATCCGTCTAACGCTTTTTTATTATTTTGTTTCATGCTTGTATTTCTCGTGTATCCATTATTTGTCATTGTTATACTAATGAATCCTTACTAATAAAATTTATTTTATGAAGCACCACAATGTCGAATATTTCCAAGCTTGAATTTAGTGCTCTTGACATCTCTGGAAAAAATTATCTCTCGTGGATACTAGATGCTGAAATACATCTAGATGCTATGGGCATAGGAGATACAATTAAAGAGGGAAATATCGAATCACCTCAAAATCGAGCAAAGACTATGATCTTTATTCGTCACCATCTTCATGATGACTTGAAAACTTAATATTTGACAGTTAAAGATCCATATGAATTGTGGAAAAATTTGCAAGAAAGATATAGCCATCAAAAAACGGTAATTCTTCCAAAGGCCCGATATGATTGGATGCATTTGCGCTTACAAGATTTTAAATCTGTAAGTGAGTACAATTCTGCCATATTTCGCATTAGTTCACAACTGAAGCTATGTGGAGAAAAAATTACGGATGACGATCTATTAGAAAAAACATACTCCACATTTCATACATCCAACGTTCTTCTGCAACAACAGTATAGAGAAAAAGGATTCAAGAAATACTCTGAGTTGATTTCATGTTTGCTCGTGGCCGAGCAAAATAATGAGTTACTGATGAAAAATCATGAAATCCGACCTTCTGGATCCAACCCGTTTCCTGATGTGAACATGGCAGTACATGATGAAAAAGGCAATCAAAAGAAGCCCCATTTTAGTCGTAGTCGTGGTCGTGGGCGTGGTCGTGGGCGTGGCCGTAATTATGGATGCGGTCGTGGACGTTTTAATCCATATGGCCGTGGACATGAAAAATCCCATGATCATAATGCTGGTAGCAGTTATAAAAATCAAAAGAATACCAGCAACCAAAAATGGGGCAATGACCAAGAAAAGAAAGCAAAAGGGCATGAGTCGACGAAATCAGACAACGAATGTTATAGATGCGGAATGCAAGGACATTGGTATAATACATGCCGAACGTCCAAACACCTTGTTGATTTATATCAAGCATCAAAAGAAAAGAAAAAAGATGCTGAAACAAATTTCATTGATCAAGGTGAAAACTTAATCAGCTCCCGACATTCCCAGCACACTTTGACGTTTCTGATTTCTTTGCAGAGGAGAATGGAAGAATTAATAATTTTGTGGGTGATGATGACAATTGTTAAAAGTTGTATTTGTTTAATTGTGGTTTTAAGTTATTTATGTTTATTGATGGTTTGTATTAAATACTTTATTATAAATGGATTAATCATTTTGTTTTATAAAATATTTATAGAATATGGATTTTGGACATGAAGTCGATGATGGAGATTTATGTATTGTTGACAGTGCGACGACACATTCAATATTTAAAAAAGATAAATATTTCTCATATTTACAAATGAGAAAAAGTAATGTCAACACAATTTCTGGTAGCACAAGCATTATTGAAGGTTGTGGAAAAGCGAATATCATATTAAATGGAGGAACACATTTTATAATCGATAATGCATTGTTCTCTCCTAAGTCTCAAAGAAACTTGTTAAGTTTTCAAGATATCCGACGAAATGGAGATATTATATTGAGACTTGTAGCCAAGATGATAAAGAATATCTATTGATTACAAAAGAAATGTCGGGAAAGAAATATATTGCTGAAAGATTACCGACATTTACATCTGGCTTATACCACACGAAAATAAATGTGGTGGAAACGAATGTCACAGTCGATCAGAAATTCATGGATATGAATAATTTTATATTGTGGCATGATCGATTGGGACATCCCGGCTCTACAATGATGCGAAAGATTATTGAGAATTCACAAGGGCATCAATTGAAGAACAAGAAAATTTTGAATTTTGGAGAATTCTCATGTGAAGCTTGTTCTCAAGGTAAATTAATTACAAAACATTCACCAACTAAAGTTGGTATTGAATCACCTTCATTTTTAGAAAGAATACAAGGTGATATTTGTGGGCCTATTCATCCCTCATGTGGACCGTTTAGATATTTTATGGTCTTAATTGATGCATCTACGAGATGGTCACATGTATGTTTACTATCATCTCGCAACTTGGCATTTGCAAGATTATTGGCTCAAATAATTCGTCTAAGAGCACAATTTCCAGAATATCCTATTAAGAGGATCGTCTTGATAATGCTGGTGAATTCACATCCCGAACATTAGGGGGAGAAAATATGAAATCACCAAGTGAATTAACTTGGAATGCACACTTCATCAATTTGATTTGCGGACAAATGAATGTGAAAATGAAGTGAAAAGAATAGTGCATCTGCAAAATATTGCAAATAAATTACCTGATGCATTTAATGATGTGAAAAGGGTAACTAAGTCGTATATACCGGCTGCTAATGCTCCAGAACATATCGATATTCCTAAGGTACCAACAAACAATGAATCAAGTGCACGACTCAAACGTGGTAGACCAATTGGATCAAAAGATAAAAATCCACGAAAAAGGAAAGGAGCAAATACTGTTGATACTGGAGCAAATAATGTTAATGCTCATAATGAGATATCTAATCCATTGATTGATAAATCTGAAAATGCTGATGATCATTCCCCTGAAAAGGATGAAATTGTTGAAAATGAAGAGATCTCAATAAATTATGTCAACACGGGGAAAAGATTTAATCGATTGGAAATTATTGTCGACAATAAGTTTGCTTATGCTGTAGCTCATGATGTTGTTAATGAAAATGATGATCCAGATCCTACATCTGTAGATGAATGTCGAAATCGACATGATTGGCCAAGTTGGAATAAAGCAATACAAGAAGAGCTAAATTCATTAGCAAAACGTGAGGTCTTTGGACATGTGGTACATACACCCAAAGGAGTAATTCATGTGGGTTGTAAATGGATTTTTGTACGAAAAAAAAATGAGAAAAACGAAGTGACTAGATATAAAGCCCGATTGATAGCCCAAGGTTTTTCTCAACGACCTGGTATTGATTATGAAGAGACTTACTCTCCAGTGATGGATGCAATTACATTTCGATATCTTATTGGCATGACCATACAAGAAAAACTTGAAATGCGTCTTATGGATGTTATTACTGCATACTTGTATGGAAAACTGGATAATGAAATTTAGAGAATCCATGAGGGATTTAAGATATCGGAAACATTTGGTCCAAATTATAGAAATGTTTACTCCATTAAATTACAAAGATCTCTTTACGGATTAAAGCAATCCGGACGCATGTGGTACAAACGACTTAGTGACTATTTATTGCAAGAAGGATATAAAAATGATCCAATTTGTCCATGTATATTTATTAAAAGGAATGGATCAAAATTTGTCATTATTGCCGTATATGTTGATGATTTAAACATTATTGGAAGTTCCAAAGAACTCGGAAAGATAGTTGATATATTGAAAAAGGAATTTGAGATGAAAGAT
>KQ988199.1:352428-405419 GCA_001598015.1 Dorcoceras hygrometricum
TATGAAGAGACTTACTCTCCAGTGATGGATGCAATTACATTTCGAATATTGTCATGACCATACAAGAAAAACTTGAAATGCGTCTTATGGATGTTATTACTGCATACTTGTATGGAAAACTGGATAATGAAATTTACATGAGAATCCCTGAGGGATTTAAGATATCGGAAACATTTGGTCCAAATTATAGAAATGTTTGCTCCATTAAATTACAAAGATCCCTTTATGGATTAAAGCAATCCGGACGCATGTGGTATGTATATTTATTAAAAGGAATGGATCAAAATTTGTCATTATTGCCGTATATGTTGATGATTTAAACATTATTGGAAGTTTCGAAGAACTTGAAAAGACAGTTGATATATTGAAAAAGGAATTTGAGATGAAAGATCTTGGCAAAACAAAATTCTGTCTTGGTCTACAAATTGAGCATCTTCATGATGGAATCTTAGTCCATCAATCAACTTATACGCAAAGAATCTTGAAACGATTTTATATGGATAAAGCTCATCCTTTAAGTTCACCCATGGTGGTTCGATCACTTGATACAACAAAAGATATTTTTCGACCATGTGATGAACAAGAAGAAATTCTTGGCCCAGATGTGCCATACCTAAGTGCTATTGGTGCATTGATGTATCTTGCAAATAGCACAAGACCAGACATATCATTTGCTGTCAATTTGTTGGCAAGATATAGTTCTTCCCCGACGCGAAGACATTGGAATGGCGTTAAACATATATTTAGATATCTTCGGGCCACCTACGATTTGGGTTTATTTTATTCAAATACTTGTGATTTGCAACTAACTGGGTATGCAGATGCTGGATATCTATCTGATCCACACAAAGGACGATCACAAACTGGGTATTTATTTACTTATGGTGGAACAGCTATTTCCTGGAGGTCTACAAAACAAACTATGGTTGCTACTTCATCAAATCATGCAGAAATACTTGCAATCCATGAAGCTAGTAGAGAATGTGTCTGGTTGATATCGATGATTTACCATATCAAAAGGAATGTGGTCTGTCTGCAAATAAAAGCTCAGCAACGATAATTTATGAAGATAACGCAGCTTGCATTGCTCAGTTAAAAGAAGGATACATCAAAGGTGATAGGACGAAACACATATCCCCAAAGTTCTTTTTCACACATGATCTACAAAAGAAAGGTGATATTGAAGTTCAACAAATACGCTCAAGTGATAATCTGGCCGATCTTTTCACAAAATCATTGCCTACATCAACTTTTGAGAAATTGGTATACAAGATCGGAATGCGACGTTTAAGAGATTTCAAGTAATTCTTCAACAGGGGGAGAAAGTTTACGTGACTGCACTCTTTTTCCCTTACTATGGTTTTTATCCCACTGGGTTTTTCCTAGTAAGGTTTTTAACGAGACAGTGACAAAACACGTAATAAAGACATCCAAAGGGGGAGTGTTATGAAATTATTGAGCAATAATTAGTAGGTGGTTGGATGTCTAATATTAAATAAAGTGGTTGTAACTTTTTATTATTTTATTCATTATTTTTTCCTATAAATAGGCTTGAAATTTCATTTGTAAATCACACAAAGTTATACAATCTTCTCCCACAAATTCTCTCCCATTTTATTCTCTCTAAATTAAGGAAATTATAATTTCCTATTAACTAAAATTCAAGAGGTTATTTGGAGCAATTTCCAAACCATTGCAAAAGGTAATTACTAAATTTATTTTGTTGCTATTTCATTTATTTTATAACAAAATTATGTTTTTCGAATGTATATGTTTAGATTTATAAAGTGTATCGGGTGGGTACGTGACTATATGATGATATGTCAATCTTAGAAAGTATTATATGAACATACGATGAAATAGATGTTTACATCATATATTTATAATATCAATTTTTTAGATTTATATATAGTAAACATAATAATGATATTACAGTAACATGCAGTTCACTAGACAAATTTTATTCAACAACCTGGTCTCACAAATTATCTGTGGTAAAATCGAATTCATAATCTTTGGTCACGATTCATCTGCTTCACTCCTCGTCCAACTTGGACACCAAGTGAGAGACTTTGTTCCTCAATTTTGACAACAATGATATATAATTATATACATGAACCCTTCGATACTCTATTGGAGTTGGTCTGTTTATTTGTTGACAACTTAACCTCGAAACCCACAACGGAATGAAGATTGTTGACCAAAAAGAAAATCGGAAACTACGTACCAATTTACCGATTTACAAACTTATTAAATCTATAATTTAAATATGAAATAAAGACGGCGATCTAGTTGACGCAATTTGAGTGAGATGTCTGAATTTGAATCTAGTTATAATAATCCCATCAAAATTTAAGATTTGACCATCTCTATGTGACAGAGTCATGATTTACACCAAAATGAAAGGACTATACGTATATTCAGTATTCACTACCTGAATTTGGTCCCAATGTCATGTGGCGTGCATGGTTGACACTGTTTAGTTAGCTTTTTAGATTATTATTATTTTTTATTATATATATAATGTATATATATATATATATATATATAATAAGTTTTCTATCGATCGAACATATCTTGTAATATATCAATTTTGCGCACATCTCGTATATATCAGGTGACATTACATGATTGTTTGAGAAAGAAATGAAACGATAGCTGATAGTCACATTTTGAATTTTACAACTTCTCCTGACAAAATCGCTTCTAACACATTTGAATTTCAATATTTTATAGTCTTATTTATTATGGCCCATCAAAATTTGATCAATGAACTTTGATAACTACATGAAACCCATTGTTTTCCTTTCAAAGAAAAACCTATTGTTTTTATTTACTTTGTTATTTATTCCTTCGTTTTGGTTAAATTCTATTTACTTCTTCTTTGCTCACTTCTTCCTCTATGTCAAAATTCAAGATTGGTCATGTCTAATGTAGGAGAAGTTATTATTTCCGGCATATCTGACATCAAGTTTCTAAGATTTTTTATTAAAGATATCAAGTTTAAAAGTCAATTATAACAATTATCGAAGAAAACTGGAAGTTTTCAAAATTGCATAGATAATGGACATGTATTCAACTACACATAGAATATATCGAAATGGTCTCATTCCTCCAAATGTATGGGGTTGATGGAATTTTTGAAAACCCTCAAACTAAATATGTAGAATCAAAGAAATATTCACTAACTAGAAAATCACTTTGTTATTTGAGATCACAATATGTTTTTGTAATTTACATTTCCACCCACCCTTCATATTTTCCAATGTGTAAATGTGAAACTCCGATTTTGCCCAAATAACTAAATATTTGGGCCTACCGTCCAAGCCCATTTTATCAGCCATCCTTATCCTGTCAATTCGTACGGTCGTACCCAGATGACATCAAACCCAATCAGCCCACTAAAGTATTTTCCAGTAAAAATTAGGGAAAAACATCTATATTTAACTATTTCTTTTTTAATTATATAACCAGTCAAAATTTAATATTAATTCATTAACTTTCAACTTTCACCTATTTTAATCTCATTTTACTGAATTGACCAATTTTGACATTTAATTATTGATTAGGCGAAATTAGTTTGATGACATGACAAGAAATTTGAGAATTTTTGAATTTAGTGTAACATCATCATACTTGGAATGACAGTATTGGACAATAAATATAAACTATAAATAAATAATTAAAAAATGCACAATTAAAAACACCAATCTCTTCTTGCTAAATTAATCTAAAAAAATACCAATTAATTTATTTTATATTATGGTATTATTCATTTCAACACCTTGTAGCGAAATGTAACTCTGTTAAGCTCTTTCAATGTAAATGGTTAAGTTTTTTATTTCTTTTAAAATCACTTAAGGATTTGATCTGTGTCGGTTTTCTGTTGTTGAACAATATTGGACTTTATCTGAGAGTTTAAAATGAATAACACAATAAGATAAAATAAATATTAATTGGTAGCTTTTGAGATTAATTTAGTGATGAGATTGTTGTTTTTAATCGTGTCTTTTTTAACTATTTGTTTATATTTTATATTTTTTGTCTAATCATGTGTCATTCCTTTCTTGTCATGTCATTAAACTAATTTTGCCTAATCACCAACTCAATGTCAAATTTGGTCAATTCAGTAAAATCGGATTAAAATAGATAAAAGTTAAAAATTAAAGGATCAATACTGAAGTTTGACTAGTTACAGCACTAAAAGAGAAATAGTTCAAGATAGCGGACCAAATGACATTTTTCCCTAAAATAACACCGGATTCTATTATTAATTGTGAATCATTTGTAAATTTACGACGGAAAAATAGTTTAATTTTTATTCTATATAAATTTACGACGATTTCAGATAAACACCCGTTGATCTTAAAATAAATCTAAATTCTAAAAATATTGTAATAAAAATTAAACTATTTTTCTGGATTATAGATGAAGAAGTATATATTGAATGAAATTTTATTAGAGATAATTGATAAGAGCTTTTTGCAAAAGTAGCAATCTAACATCGATAGATTGATAAGATCATTTTCATAAAAATTTTATTATTGTACAAGATTTGAATTAACCGATTGACTAATCATTTTAGTATTAGATATATTAAATTTTAATTCGAACAATATCTTTATTCGACTAAGAATTATATTTTAAGTTAAACATTTTTTATGTTTTTTAAAAAATTCGAACCAATCACATGGTGCCACGTAGTAGTTGAGGGAAGGAGATGGGGAAGTTAGTTATGTAGGATATCGAATCTGTATGTATATATATACATGTATATATATACATATATAACTTTGCAAAACAATATTGATTGATTATTTTTTATTAGCATAAATCAAGACTAGAAAAACTAATAAAATATTCAAACACTAAATTAATATTCTTGCCCACTAATTAGTTTAGCGTTGGCTGGGCTATTTAGTTTTCAAAGTTTGTTCTAGTACACTAATTTTTAAATGTAGAATATTTAATTTCTATAGAGTTGCTGATATGACACCTAAAATTGTTAACTCATCAAATGTAATATTCATGATTGCGTTCGAAAATAAACACTTGTGTATTAGAACTAAAATTTAGAAAAACTAATAGTATTCCCTTCATGAAATTAATGGAGCACTAGGTACCTCTCGCGAACTTGATCACTTGCTCGAAGTGGTGGGCCGTGTCCGGCGGATGTGCCTCTATCCAAGGCCGTTCCGGCAGCACCCACCGTCCATCGCTGCTCCTCATCATCCCTTTGTGCTGGTCTTGCCACCAGAACGGCGGCACCCCAGAATCACCTTTCAACGCATCACAGCTCTTGTTCACAAGCGCGATATCCCTCTTCGTCGCCAGCCTGAAATCCTTGTTCTTCCCGTGGAATCCGTCCAATAAATGCAAATGGACTTCAAGATTATGCGCACCTCTGATGTCACCCGCGTTCTTTTTAAGGAACGGCGAGTGGGTGTGATCCAGCGCTAGCTCCACTCCAACGTGGGCGTAACTCCATGGAAAAGATATCGCTTCTTCCAGGTACTTCTGGTACTGGAATTTCTCATTTGTGAATATTCCGGGCACTATTGGAACTTTATCGTGTATGTTGACCACTCTCAGAACTTTGACCCCTAATTCGTCGCACCGTTCTTTGAACTTCAAGTTCCCAACTCTCGGGCCTGCGAATGAGAAAACAGTGATCGGTATTTTCTGAATCATCGTACCGTCATCTTCCACAACATTTAGTTTCATTTCAGCTATGTCGTAAGCACTCAGCAAGGCCAGGGCAGCTCCCAGGCTGTGTCCTGTTACTGTGATGCTCAACTTCTCACCCTTGTAACGGTGACTGATCCGCCTTAATTCGGCTAAAACTTGTTCGCGGGCTGAATATGTGGAGTACATGCATGAGTTTTCTTTACTAGTGTACAGTTCAAAAAACCCTGATTCGATTTTTATCGACGGGTCGTCTCGGAAACAGGCCGGGTGAAGTATGTCCTTCAGATCATGGATCCACTCGAGGTAGGTCACGGTCCCCCGCCACGCGACGACGATGTCGCGACGTCCCATCCGCCGGATTTCCTCCTCGTCGGTGGCCACGGCCACGTATCCCATCCAGTTTGCGTGCTGGCTCCAGATACTGCTTACAGCTTTCGCTTTCTGGAAAAAGTTAGGCAAGTTGATGTTCGATGTCGCGTACAGAAACCGGGTCACCGCGTAGCCTCGATCTCCCATGCCGAGTCTTTCGAAGAAATCGGCCCCCTGGTACTTGCATGTGCCGCAGTATTTGGAGTGCGGGTCGAAGTCGAACGAATCGTAGCAGGCCTGTGCCATTTCACCGTAACGGATAACCTCCTTACGAAGGTGAAGATTCATGGGGTCCAACAGGCCCTCCCAGTCGTTGCAGCCCTGGATTTCTGGCCATATTTCACGAAGGTCTGCAATAGTAGAATATTCTTCATCATCATCCTCTTCTCTGATTTCTGCAGGTAAACTTGAAAGAACGCCGTCTGAAATTTTAGTTGAAATCGCATGCTTGGGTGGGACTAATCCTTTCTTGTTAAGAAACAAGAAATCATAACTAGCATATGTCTTGTGGCTCTTTGATGGCAAAAAATGGTCGTAGGTTTTGTTTTTGCACGTGAGAATTTTGAGAGACGAATACAGAGAAGCCATGTGAGAGATCTCGCAGATTGTTTAAATTTGTTTGGAGCTCAACCCAAAAATAAGTGATCTTATAGTTGTGGAGTTCGATGTGGAACTGGTAACGTGGTTCATGCTCAACATCCAACTCTGTGACCACCACAAATTATTTCCACATACCATATCCATCACATTTAACTCATGTGAAACCAATATTTCATCAGTAAGAAAATTCTTCCACGGCATTTTCATTAATCCTGATGGAGCCGAATTAACCTCAGCCGAGAGCTAACACCACCACGTCGAGGAGCTCGGACACGTCGGGCGACTGGGGTCTGGACTGCGCTTCACTTCAGTGCCTACGGCCACAAATAACTCGTCAGAGGGCGCCGGAAGTGTGTCCGGCGAAGTCCCTACGATGCTTAAGTCAGACAGTGCGCGCGAGAGAACGAGATCAACTATAAGCTGTGTGCAAAAGTGTGCAAGAATGAGTGAATGAATATAAAGGAGCAAACCTGGTGGTATTTATAGAGGGGCTAAGTCGGTGGAGAGGAGGATACCTCGGCGGAAATCTTGGGCGGGCGAGATACTCCGTGATCTTCGGGGATCTTGTTACGTAAATAAGGAAAGTCGTATCATCCTCGGACTCTACAAAGAAGAAAACAAATATCGCATCTAGATCTTCTAAAGAAGGAAAGACGTATCCAGGAATGATTTTTCAGCAAGGAGGCCTCGGGCGGTATCCCGAGCTTGGAGCACTTCCTCGAGCTACTTGCTTCTCTCGACAACGCAGGTGCTAGGGCATTCCTCGAGCTGGTGGCAAGGCCTCGGTAAAGACTCCCGAGCTCCGTGTGTGCCTTTTGGTTGCTCTCGCCTTTGGTGATGTAGGTAAGGTTGATCCTGCAGTGCTCGGTCATCGGGTTCCGAGGTGATTATGGGGGGCATCAAATCCTAATAATTAAATTAACATTGTTTCATACTAATGATCTTTTCGAATTGAATCATAATTATATGCCAACAAAATTAAACTATAACCATGACAATGTTATAGAAAACTATTATTATACTGAAGATGTTTCATTTTTCTTCCAAGCTTAATGTGGTGCTCCATTACTAAAAGCAACCTTTTTTGGTGGTTGCATGCTGCACCAGCTAAATTGGAAAAGGATTGTCCAAATAATATTAGCTTTCGTCTCACACAAACATAATACTAACGAACAAACACCTTCTGGAATGAGTTTATTGCTTGGAATTTGTCTAGTCTGATTAACAAACTATTAACTTGATATGGAGTTTATCTGGTGCATACCGAATATTATCGGTTCGTGAATTCTCACCTTAGTATGTACCAAACAAACCGATCGTTTGGTGGGGGAGTATTCTGGACCACATATGAGCTCATCTCAGTGGCTATTCCACTTTCCTTTTATGGTTTCAGATAAATATCAAAGTTGATCACGTTTTTCCATAAAAGAAATTATTACAACGTTGGTCTTCCTCTTCCAGTTAGGCACGGATATATGCAGTAAAAAGAAAAAAGGAATCTTTATTCTTTAATAAAATAATAGGAAAATAGCATTTTTCATATGCTATGATAGAAGGATTTCAGAATCGAGATGTTGATTTGTGAAGCCATTGATTTCCAATTCCTTGACTTGTTTGGATTGCTAAAATTACAAATTTGCTTCATATCAAATCATGAATTGAAATACAAGCAAGATGAGTGAGTCCAACAATCCTATTTATCTTTAATTCAATGTGAGTCCATTATTTTTCATGTGCATCCCACATGTGATCATTGGATGTAATTTCAAGGTTGGTGGTGTACTTAAAAAAAGGAAGAAGGTGATATATACAAGATTATGAGGGGCTGCTCTTAATGAGATTCAATAAATAATGTTAAGTTTCAAGCAAATTTTATTATCATATGAAAAATATTAATCAGTTATGAGTTAATAGCTTTGGGGAAATGAATAAATGTCCTTTCTATTAATGTTTGGCTAAGCCTGCATTTGTGCGAGCAACTAGGATGAGTGGCATCGTAGGAAGCTATCATACATCAAGTTATCGACGTTGTGACGCATAATTTGGTTGAATAGGTGGATAGTAAAGAGTAACGACAGATCTTAATGGATAATATATGATCGACGGTAGGGGAAAGAGTAAAACTGATCTCAAAGGGATATGAGATAACAACAGTTATTAGACACGCATATCTCCGAATCATAAGCCTAAAAAGCCCGACCCTAAAGCACATGATAAGTGTAAACACTTGATTTTAATAGCTAATATAAATTGACCGAAAGAAGTTTCATTTAACCACCAATTTTGTTCCCCAACATTTAATGAGTGACTCAAATATTTGAGTTCAAAATATATATCAAAACAGAGCATTTTATCGATTAAAATATTAATTCATTGACGCAAATTAAAACGAGCAATCCACATCAAGAATGTATTTTCTGTATTCGAACAGATCGATGCATTTAGTTTTCTTTCAGTTTGATTCGTTTTCATGTGATTATATTGTGGATTGGTTTTGGTTTTGTAAAAACAAGTTTTTGTTTTTTTATTGTCGTGAAGTAGTTCTTAGTCAACATCATGATAAGTAGATAAATAGTTGGGGTCAAATTATTAAATACAACGAGAGAGCCGTCCCCACCACCCGGCACCCACCAACGTGAACTTCTGGTGGCTTGCTTTGTCACATTTAAGGGAAAATGACAATTTTTTGGTCCCTATACTTTACAATTAAAACGTTTTCAGTCCTTCAACTTTTCATGATAACAGTTACGTTTAGTTCCTAAACTTTTAGAAAACATAAAAGTGGTCTCACCGTTAACTTTTACCAAAAGTTAACGGCATGAATCAGTGTTAGTTTGATATAACGCCAATATTCATGCATTAGACACGAGAAGACAACAAATGAATTGTAATCAATTCACTGAAATATCACACTATAATTTGATATAACGAATCTCTTGAATGAATAATAAATAGATTTAAAAATAGATAAAAAAAAACAAATTCAATTTATGCACTCTAACTCCATCCTCTCATTCTCCACTTTTCTCGTCCATGAAATTTTAATCCAATAAACAAGTTCACATCAAAAGATTAATCTTAGTATCAACATCACACATATCGAAAAATAATTGAAACATATCCAAAACACAAATATAAACACACTAGACACAACCTCATATCTAAAGAAACAATCATAATTGTTTTTTCCAGTTAGACTTGTCCTTGAAATCACAGCAGTGCTGACAAAAATAACACATGTTACCTTTGATGTGGTTGTCTATAAATTTGACAGAATCATAAAGTTCATCTTCTTTAACAATAACAGTAGTTTGATTAATGAATAATGACTTGTTGATCTATAACACGAGTAAGAAAATCATTTACAAGATAGTTTTTTGGGAAACAAAAAGGTAAAGAATGCATAGGAAAACAACCTTTAAATATGTAGTTGTATTTGACATTCCTCCTATTTGCATAGGTTTCTTTGGTCTTCTTACCTTGGAAAATTTGTATACGAAACCAATAAAAAAAGATAGTTTTTCTTTTTGTTATATTTATGGTACCTGAAATTTTTCTCGATGTGATGTTTTCTTCTGTTGAACATGGTCAGTAGATAATGATGCTTATAATCCTTGAAAATTATTTGATCTCACTGCTGCGATGAACACTTGAGACTGATCCCTCACTTCATTTGAGGAAACCTCCCGATATCTTGTGTACTTTTATTCATCGTTCTTTTGCTACAAGTTTTTGAAAATTATGACCTATATCACCACAAGTTTCTACATATGTTTTATTCTTTTAACACGATGTGGGTTATAACTTGCAGTAGGTGGCTCATTCGGCTATCTCCTCAATTTCTTTGGTCTACCAATCATGTCTCATATGTTGGTGGTAGAGAAGCCATGTAATTACTTGAAGGCCACAATTCTGGACTATAATATACCATATATAGTATATATACCTATAGCAAGATTGCTATGAATCCACACTGTGGTATGGCTTTGTGTTTTCTTTTCTGCTTCATATACTAGAAACTGAACGTTTACAAGCTTATGTCAGTCAAATCCCATGTTCTACAACTACATGTCATTTCCCACAAATCAGCGGTGTGTTGGTCATAAGGTCTCGTAACTTTATAAATTTCTCTCAGTTAATCTGGATCATACTCATTGCACAGGTCGGATCTATGAATCGGAATCCATGGCTCTTTGGTCTTCTAAATTTGATTTAAATCCTCACCAATTAACTCATTCATTTCAACACCTTTTTCCTTTCTCTACAGCAATAAATACTTTGACTAGTATGTTACTCAAAATATTTCTATCCCTTGGATTTTGTCTGCCAATTTACATTACATGAGATTAGTCATAAAGTTGTTTTTGCCAATAGATTATGAGCAAATAATCTTTAAAAATAAAATAAATTTAAAAAGTGGGAACAAACTGTATGAAGAAATAACAGTAAAACTGGGACGTAGCACAAAATAAAAAGGAATTCTACATACCTTAGATTTTTTAAGAAAGAAATTGTGGTGGGGGATGGTGATGTTGGCGGTAAATAGTGTTTGGTGTTTGTATAAGAAATGGCGTTGTGTTAGAAGAATGAGGGCAATTACGGATCCCTATTCCCTAGTCTTTGTTTGCCGTTAATTTAAACGTCGTTTAAGAAAAATGGATTATTTCTGTTCATGCTTTGAAAGATTTAAGGACCAAAATCGTAATCCAAAAATATTCAATGACTAACTGGTTTTAGTGTGAAAGTACGAGGACTAATTTAGTGCTTCTCCCGCACATTCAATAGAGACGCATTTTCAAAATTTTCATTCTGATTTATTGATGTTTATGAATAATGTTGGTCTTATACAGACCACTGAATTCAACTGGAATATAAATAAATATATATATATATATATAAATATATATATATATATATCCTTTTAATCTAAAAAACTCACTAGGCCAAAGATCCAACTTCTTGTAAAAGTGGCGCTGATGTTCGGATGATTCGGGCAAAAGGGACCAGTATGTGTTTTTTTATCTTTTAAAAACCTAATAGCCTCCCTCATATATAAGAAATTAGTGGTTCAAAACTTTACTTTAGTCATGAAATATATTTATCAGTTTTTATATTAATCCATTTTTATGTGAATTAATTTCATTAAAAAACTACCATTACTAACCAATTGAATATAATTATCTGCAAGGTTGAATGTACAAATAGCTATAATAAATACTTAAGTTTATCACATTAAATATCTAAAAACAGTTATTATTTTCAGGAAACCATTCAACTGAATTGAATCATTTATAATTATTATTGTTCTAAAACTTATACCAATCAATTGAAGTTGGCCAGCGTTGCCTCCTTGGTGCGGGCTTAGAGACCCAAACATTTACGTATTTATTCTGTTTTTTCAAACCATTGAGAACAATACTATATATATATATATACATGGCTAATGTATGTATCTATGTCTGTGCTCCAACTTTATTGTTTATACATCATGTCCTCTCCATTCTAGCCATAGTTATAATTATTATTAGGTCACCCAATTTTTGCCTGAAAAGAATAGTATTCATTTAAACATTAGCCATACTCGGATACCCAATCCATGAATGTTTTGATTTTATTGCTTTTCATCCTCCTCAATACGTCAAGGTGTATTTGATTCATTGATTTGATTGCAATTTAAAACCGCCGTGAGACCCTTTTATCTTTTGTAGTAAAGATCTTCGATCAATCAACCGGTGGTAAGAGAACAACATATCAGCGTATTAGAACATATCAGATCAGATGAGTATAGATCAGCTCCGAGAAGTGAATTATTCAGATCGGATCAGAACAGAATAGTTCAGTGAAACAGATCAAATTGGAGCTTCTCATTAGATCGGTTCAGATAAGAGTCTACTGAACAGAACATACCAGAACGAAGTTCGGATCAAATCAGCACATGATATCAGTTCAGAAGGATAAATCAGTTTGAATGATAAGATCAACGAAAGATAGAATAGAAGCTGTTCAAATTGATTTGCTCACTGAGACAAAAGACCAGTTCGTAGTTAAAAATCAGAATAGCCTCAACTACACTAGTCTGAAGAAAGGACAACAAGTGCAAAGAGTCATAACTTTACATAAGCATTTTCAACAGCTATAACCTTGTATCCAACGTTCATATCCAACGTTCATAAGCTATAAATACAACTGCTTTGAAGCAAACTGGCAGCCATAAATGATGAAATAAAGGACGGAATGATGAAGAACGAGATATCATAGAGGTCATCGAAATGTATTGAAAATCATTTAGATAGACGATAGTGTATGACCATAAATGAGAGTATATACTGTAACAATATAATCCTTACACACACATTCACTCACAAAATTGTGAGAAGGGTTGAATCAGATTAGATCAGAGAATCATATAGACGTATGGCTTTTTAACATAAAGTTGTTAAACTTGGTATTTGTAATTTTTGAATAGAGACGATAAGCATATGCAGTATGGAGTCTAGGAATTTCAGTGTGGGAACTATGATAAGTCACATCTAAGGTGAGTTGTACAAGATGTTGTTGAATCAAAGTATTTTAGTGTAACCTTCCAAATCAGGAATAAAGGGAGATGTAAAAGCAGCGGTTTTGAATTTTTAGAAACAAATATAGAGTATCTTTTTCACAGATTTGATTCAGTACATATTTTTTATATTTTTAAATTCAGTTTTAAGATAGTATGCCGAGTAATATTTGCTTGGTAATTTTAACCAAACTCGATATAGCTTTCGATACTCAAATCTTCAAGACCAGAATTATTACAACGAAATCACATTGCGCATTTTAGTGTTGTGTGTTGTTTCTTTAATGGTTGTGAGACACCCCCCACCCCACATTCGATCCTTTTTTCGTTCCCAACAAAACTCACTTTGTCTCAAGCCCTGTGTTATGATATGCATGAATGACTAGGATCATCATGTGTCTTACTCGTCAGATATCAGCAGTGTTTTGACATACAAATCATGCTAGAAAATCAAGCATAATTGAAGACTATCATCATCTGTTATGTACATGGGTTTCTCTATGTAACGAAACATCGTATTGTAATAATATTTGTTGACAATTTTATGCGAAATTGAAATGGATCGATCGCAAGTATGTGATGAATATCATGTTTAATAGAGAAAATGAAATTTGTAGGATGATTTTCATGGGCCTATCTGGTAGGATATTGCATCGAACCCTCCCATCATCAAGTTTTTTCGAGCAAATCCTATCAGCTGACGTCACTTTGTTCAGCTGACAATTGCAAAATAATTCTTCTTTTCACTTCCATCGGGCCAAATTTTGATTGTGTGCTAAAGGGGACACTCAACGTCTGAGAGGCCTTGATCGAGTCAATAAGGATCCAGCATTCGTTTTTGACCTACGCAACTCATTATATGGATGGGAGATGATTGACCACGGCCTTTACACCTAACACAATCTGGATCCGTCTCTACGTGAAAGAGTCACGGATGAAAAAACAAATTAACAAAAACGAGGTAAATCAATGTGGTTAATTTTGGTCCTGATCGATTCGACATTCGACGTATGCAGATCATACGCGCACATAATTCAAGCATTTCCGATGTCAATCAAATCCTTGATTTGCACCGCACACACACCAAAGAGAGTATTTATATAAATTATCCTCAATTATACTGTTAAGTCAATATGGCACAAGTCAATATGGTACAAATTTTATTATATTTTCTTTTTTCACTTTAGCTTAGCCCAAAAGAAATCCTCTCTTATTACAAAGACCTGGCTCTGTTCATTCATGGAAGGGAAGTATTACCTCATTCCAAGAGATCAAAGGTGATAATTCTTTAGTTTTTTGTCACTTTCGCTCGTTCGAACCCTTCTGTTAGAATCAGTGGATGAAGATCTGGATGTGTATGTTCAGACCAACAACTGATATGGAGAGATGTATGTTGGTCTATTTTATTCAGCCTGGTTTTCTTGGTCGTGATCATTTCTCAACACAAGGATCAATCAGCATGCACCTACACGATTATCTTATCCCCACAGAAAGATCAAAGAAGCAATGAATGTGTAGAAACTCGATCAACAGAAAATGGTGGTCAAATCTCTAATCAAGTTAGTCCAGCAAAATACCAATACTCCCTTCTCTTTTAATTATTATTTAGCTCTTTTTTACTGTTTACGTATTTTTGTTATCCTCCGAGAGAGAATATGTCAAACTAAAGAAACTCCGAAACTTATTGCTTTAATATTAAAATTTACAAAAAAAACGCCTATGACTTATTCTATGCATAAGTCAGGATTAGACCAGTGGACACTAAATTCGAAAAGAAGAAAAGATAAAATAAAAAGCGAGGTCCCACAACACTGAAGTTCCTTTGGACTCGGGTGATTTAGGAAACTAAATTGGGATGGGGTTCGGGTAATGTAGGAAATAAAATCGGACGTGGTAATATGAAATGATTGTTTGCGCTTAAGGAGCACGGACAAATTGATAAGATTTGGGTGATATGAGAGTAATTTCTCCGGCTTTACGGGTTCGATTCTCGTGTGGAGCATATTTCCACTGAAATATTGTGAGGGTATGCAAGTTCTCTCCCTCGGATCCCTACCTACTCATTATATCTTTTGATTTTAAATTTTTACGAGTTAAAGAGTCTCTAACCTATATAGATGTTTAATCCATTAACGGATCAACCATTTAAAGGATGAAATGATTGTTTGCCGAGCTAGCAATGAATGTGGAGTTCGTCCTGAAAATAGCATCATTTGTTTGGTTCAAATTTTGAATACTTAAATTATCTCATTGGCCCACATGTGGAATAAGATGTTTCTGTTCTTGGACACATGCTACTCAAGGAAAACTACTTATTTAATCAGAATATATCTCATGATAGAATATAAATTAAGGGCATGTTTGATAAACGGAATAATAGTGTATTATTAATACTATAATTTAATCATATCATATTTTATTTTTTAATGGACTATTATTTATCTCGTATAAATCAAATTACTATATATTTATTTCATAATAATCAAATCTTTAATTATTTGTCTCATATCATTCAAATCGTTAATATAAAATTATAATATTATCAATCGTCTTCTTCCTTTTATTATATTTATTAATATTTTTCAAAATTTAAAATATAATGGAACATCTTATCACAAATTGAATCAATCAAACACATATTATTCTTATCAAATATTATTCTCTATTCAACTCAATATTTTTATAATCACAATTATTAATCACATCGTATCTTATCCAACGTGACAAATAAATGAATAGAAAATTGTTGGTATATGAAAACCGAAAATCAATATTGAAAATAAAATTTTGTCTAAAAAATTGCACATTGTGAAACCCAAGTAAACAATTTACTAATCCATAAGTTTTAAATTATTATTTTCTCAAACCATAGATTAACAATAATAATAAGATATAAAGTGATGATGATGCAAACTAATAGTCAATAAACTAAAACAGTGAGAACTATTAATTAAGGTAATGTCGAATAATTAAATAAGATTATGTCAGAATCATAGTTATGTATAAGGAATATGTCAAGATCAAATATTTAAATTTTGACGATAATTAAATAAGTAAGCTTAGAACAACATATCATCAGATAAGAGAATAATTGAGCTTAAAAATAATAGAACAAAACAGACATAGCTTTTGTTGTATAGATTAAAAAGATCAGTCCATTAGCATATTAATCAGATGTTTGAGAACATATTAGAGTTCAAATCAGATAACGTATCATAGCATATCATGTGAGCAAGTCAAATCATATCAGATAAGCTAAGCAGATCAAACCAGCAGAGATAAGCATTTATAGTCGTTGAACTTATAAGACAACATCAGAATGAGATCGGAGTTGTTAAAGTACGAGAATTGTCTTACGAAACAAAATAGAGAAGCATTTAATGAATTAATGCGGAGTTTCTAGGGAAATGTGCATTAAAAGCCAAATGATGAATGTACGAGGATTCGGTGGCTGAAATTACCGTCTATAATCATTATCATTGAATCTCACTGTTATAAATATCATAACCATAGAGAAGGACCGATCAATCTGAATCTTTGAATCAATCAACATTTTACGAGAATTTCCGTGCTTTATAAAACAATCTATACTTACACCTTGAGCGCATCAATTCAACTGTATTGAATCTGAAATGGCTCTATGAATAGAAAATCAGTTAAGTCCAAGAGACCACTTATTGTAAACTAACAGAGTTTGTTCAATTTGTGAGTGAGTTAATAGGAGTTCAAATTAGCCACGAACTGACCGAGTGAAATTTCTTATTTCTATAATCAGGGTAAAAGTCTTCTAGTTGATATCATTCCAGTTTTGAAGAAGATGAAACGTATAACCATATTTTTTACTTCAGACAACAAAATCTTGTCTTTTTTATTCATTGCATTTTGATTTCACTTATTAATCAACCATTTTCCGCACAAATCATTTTTTAGCTTGAAAAATCAGCACACACAAGTTCAGCTGATAACTCTGTTAATTTTGAACAGTGTTTTAAAGATAAAACGTTAAAAACATTTATTCCTCCTATCATAGAAGATTATATGTTTATCTCACTAACATGACAATAGAAATAATAAATTGATAGTAAAATACATGACACTAAAATAATTATTGATAAGATTATGCCTGTATGAAAATTAAATTATTGTTTTTATAATAAATTTGCAAATGAGTTAGATCTTAACATTTTTCAAATAAAAAAAATAGGTTATAATAATTGGAGGATAATACTGTAATTTGAATTTAGTCATCATCCTAATCTCAATATTAATAATACAAATCAAATATAGTATTTACTTTATATCTCACCGTCGCAGTTATATATTATACTCAGTTATTTTAAAAATATCAATTTAACTTCGTCACCCTTGGCTTGGACCAAGCGGTAACCTAAAGTGGTAGCAAAGTAGATTGGATACGGTAACATGAAAATATGAAATGAATGTAACGTAAACATACACAATATATATATTATAATTATAAATATACTGAAACAAAGCTGGCCCGAGTCACCTACACAGAGACCACCAAGAACCCTCTGAGAAGAAGGAAGATTTAGTAATGAAGACTGTGTGTGTAACAGGAGCATCTGGGTACATAGCTTCGTGGCTTGTCAAATTCTTACTCCAGCGTGGTTACACCGTCAAAGCATCTGTTAGGGATCCCAGTTCTGTAACTTTCCATTTATCCCCTTATTTTAGATTTTCTCCGGCGATTTGTTTGAATGATATGGGCTTTGATTTGATTCTTACTCGGTTTAGTGTTACATTTCTAAGTTTTTTAGTTGTTAGTTTCTTGGTTTTACGCTTAAATAACTATCCAACTTCTTCGAGAAAACATGGGTTTTCGTTTTTTTTTACCTTCTTAGATCCCAAACAAACTAAGTCTATGTTGGATAAGTATATCTTAAGATTGTTGATTTACTGTATCAAGATTATTTTGATATGTCGAATGTAGTGGTTTTTGCATCGTATCGGGTTTTAGTGTCTATGAATCATACATGATTTTTCCGTTGAAGTTCTTTTGGTGCGATTGTTGAGAAGACAGATCGGGGCTGGGAAACACCCGCGAATTAAATGAGTGGAGGAGAGAGGAGGGTATTGGGCGAAAGATGGGTTTTTTTTAACAATTTTTTTTTGAAAGAAGGGGCTGTCCCCTCGTTCTCCTATCTCTGAGCTTGTGCCGGAATATAGATATTCAACTGCGGTGACCCTAGATGAAGCAGACCTTGGATAGATGTTTAAGATGAATGCTACTAGATTTGTCTCTTGCATATTTTTAGAGTTATTATACCTTATTCTAGAAGTAAACAAGTTTTGCTGTTACCTAGAGCCATGTGCTAGTGAGGAGTGTAGATTTTAGTCATAGTACGGCTGAATGAGTCCTGTGGGCAGAAAAGAGGATTAATGTTTTATGTAGAAGTTAACTTCACATTTTGTCATACTGCAGAAAAGTGAACAAGTTGAGCTTTACTTTAATCTGTCACGGTTCCGTCCGAATCTTGGTAACATATTGTCATTCTGGAATAAATGCAGATGATCCTAAGAAAACACAGCACTTGCTAGAACTTGATGGCGCCAAGGAGAGACTAAAATTGATAAAAGCAAATCTACTGGAAGAAGGGTCCTTTGATGCTGTTGTTGATGGATGTGATGGTGTTTTTCATACTGCGTCTCCTTTTTACCATCAAGTGACAGATCCACAGGTCTGCCCCTTTCATTTTTTCATTAACTTGGGTGTATGAAAGGATATACACTAGTCAGGTGAAACCAAGGAAAACTCGGGTTTGATGATTTTGAAAGCAGCAAAGGTATAAGATATGACCACATTTATGTGGAAGTATACTTCTATTAGAAAGTCATACAATAGATGGAACGCAATCTGAAATACCTGCTTACTGAAGCAAAAAGAGAAAGAAAGATGTTTTTTTCTGAAAATAAGACTAAGATTTGACGCACTATAACTTGAAAGATGGGCAGTTTCCTTGATTATTCACTTGATGGCGCATAAAAAAAGTATGTTCGAATTGATAAAATATAAATGAAGCTTGTTCTGGTCAGCTATTATCATAGATTTTCAAGCTTTTTCAAGCATATACTATCAGCTGACTTTGTTCAGCTGGCGATTGCAAATTAATTCTTCTTTCACTTCCATCAGGCCGAATTGATTGATCCTGCGCTAAAGGGGACACTCAACGTTCTTGGCTCATGTGCAAAAACACCATCAGTTAAAAGGGTTGTTTTAACATCTTCTGTTGCTGCTGTTGCTTTTAACGGTAAACCTCGATCACCAGAGGTGGTAATTGATGAAACATGGTGGTCTGACCCAGAATTTTGCAGGCAGACGCAGGTGAGTGTTCTGTTTCTCGGTTACTTCTGACAAGCCTTGATCCTGTTATTAAGGATCTAGCATTCTTTCCTTTTTGTTTCAGTTCACTAGAACTATGTCCCTGTGGTAATGAAAACCTTGAAACAAAATATGGTTGTAGCATTCATGTTTGTGTTTGAGCATGTGACATTGTTGTTTTCCCGGAGATGAGTGAATTGACTTTCTCACCAACTTCTTTGGTCATATCTGCCTCTATAGCTATGGTATGTTCTTTCAAAGACATTGGCTGAGGATGCTGCCTGGAAATTTGTGAAAGAAAAGAGGATTGACATGGTTACCATAAACCCAGCTATGGTAATTGGCCCACTATTGCAGCCAACACTTAACACAAGTGCTGCTTCGATCTTGAACTTTGTAAATGGTTAGTGTTTTTTCTTTTTTGACCTACGCCACTCATGCCTTGGGCAGGATAATGACCAATTTATGATGACTGAAAGTTAAGGACGAAAATAGAGTATTGCCTAAATTGCTAAACATGGACGTGAGACGGTTGACCACATCCTTTACAACATCCCATAAAAAATAACAATAGGATCTAAGGAAACACCATGAAAACCGAAATCAAATTCTTATTCCCTGAACACAACATTTTGGTTTCATACTGTCTCCATCTTTGAAATGGGCAGGGGCGGATACATATCCCAATGCTACTTTTGGGTGGGTAAATGTCAAAGATGTTGCAAATGCTCATATTCTGGCGTTTGAAAACCCTTTGGCCAGTGGAAGATACTGTTTGGTGGAGAGTGTTGCGCATCACTCAGATATTGTGGAAATATTGCGTGAACTATACCCAACCTTTCACCTTCCTGAAAAGTGAGTATCACTCGATTTACTTCTTTCAAGTCTGAACTATATAGGATGTTTTGATGCTTTATATATATTTCTTTTGCTGGAAATTCACTTTTCTATGCAGGTGTGCTGATGACAAGCCATTTCCACCCAAGTACCAGGTGTCAAAAGAGAGAGCCAAAAGCTTAGGCATTGAGTTTATTCCTCTTAAAGATAGCGTCAAGGAAACCGTGGAAAGCTTGAAGGCAAAGAACTTCTTTTAATTCTATTTGATTGCTCTGCGCATGTTCTGGCAAGAAATAATGTGAACTTTCACACAACCATCTTGCACAATAAAAGCACGCAGATATGACGTTGCTCTACTGTTCTCAAATCGAAAACCTGAAGTTCACATAGATTTATACGCTTGTTTGTAGATTTCATATTCTACTTGATAATATTTTGCAGCCTCGGATTTTGAGTTTCTTCTTAGCTTACTGTTTTTCCTCCCACAAAAAAAGACTTCTTATTTTTTCCTAAGAAAGGGTGAAGGGATAACAAAGACCTGGCTTTGTTCATTCATGGAAGGGAAATGTTACTTCACTTCCAAGAGATCAAAGGTGATAATTGTTTAGTTTTTGTCATTTCGATCGTTTCGAACCCTTCTGTTAGTATCAGTGGATGAAGATCGGGATGTGTATGTTCAGACCAACAACTGATGTGGAGAGATGTATGTTGGTCTATTTTATTCAGCCTGCTTTTCTTGGTCTTGATCATTTCAATACAAGGATCAATCTCCTACACGATTATCATATCCCCACAGAAAGAAGCAATAAATGTTTAGAAACTCGATCAACAAAAAAACGATGGTCAAATCTCCAATCTAGTTAGTCCAGCAAAACTCACGTGACTTATTTGGGTGTTATGAGTTATCAACCGATCTCTCGATATAAACACAGTAGACCATTATAACTCGACAGTTGCTCAATTAACCAGAAAAAAAATCTAAAAGCTGTCAAACACTTGCTCTCAGCAAAATATCTCAATCCACATTCGCGAAAACATGTATTTAAAATATAAAATTTTAATATTTCCAAATATAAAAGGAAATTTCAAGGATTACAAGGGAATTTGTGGACACTAAATTCGGAAAAAAAAAAAGACAATAAAAAGCGAGGTCCCACCAATATTTTCTTCCACAGATAGAGATCCACTCTGGCACCACACAATTGGGAGCACTCACCAGTTCAAGATAAGAAAATGGATCACATTTGTATGAATCACTAATATTATATTGTGGTTATCTATTGACGCACCCCATTTTTAACTGACAACCAACTCCCACAACATAACTCACCCCAGCTGTAAACATTGCAATGGCTTCCATGACTATGACCGCCTCCTTCTTGGGTGGCTCCGCAGCTGCCAAGCAGCTCCCCGCCACTCCCCGCCGTGGCACATTCGTGGTGAGGGCATCGATGGTGACCGAGAACACGGCATCCAACGAGAAAGAGGAGAGCAACAGCACAAGGAGGGACTTGATGTTCGCTGTGGCGACAGCCGCAGCATGCTCCGTTGCTAGAGTTGCGCTGGCGGATGAGCCGCGTAGAGGGTCTATCCAAGCCAGGAAGAAATATGCGCCTGTCTGTGTCACCATGCCCACCGCCAAGATTTGTAACAAGTGAAATGCTTCATATTTATATATTCTCTTGTTGATCCATTACCAATCATGATTCTTGTAAAATCTACTACTTAAAATCTTGTGCTTATGGTATTCCTGGGCTTATTTCGAGATTCTGGTTTGATGATGCAATTGTAACGAGAAATGTGGATAATCCAATTCCAGAACTGAAAAAAAACTGGGGAGTGGGAGTTCGTCCAATAATTAGTTAAGTTCCAAATATGCAGAAAGTTCAGTAGTCGAAATAATCGAACTTTTCTTTGTGAAATGCTGCCAAAGTTTGTAAAGAAATTGTACCCAAACGCCAACATCTTAACATTGATGAAGTCACGGCCCATTCCCCTCCAGTAGAGGATTGAATACACGGCCTCTCCATGATGTAATCTTCTATTCGAATCAGGAATTGGGGGGGTTCATCATTATTCTCGGAAAACATAATGAACCAAGATTTGTTCCCACCTGCTTCCGCACAGAATATCGAAATTCAAGCGCTTAGTCTCATAAAAGTGAAGGGCTCAGTCGGCACCAACTTTAGTCTGAAATTTTAATTTTCTTGCTGCTAAGTTTGAAATAATGACGGAAGGACACAGATCGCATGATAAAAATATTACACAAATTTCAATTCTCAGTTCCCAAGGCCCCAAACAAGAGTATGTCTCTGCGGTGTGAAGACAAGGTAGAATCAAATGATAATTTCAGGTATAGCAGACACTAGTCCAAAGTTTACATATATACAGAGTGCTTTTACATGGTTAAAACTTCCAGATATTTGAGAATTAAACAACTCGACCTAAATACATACAACCAACTCAAGGCTCAGCCTGATTGTGGTAATGGGTCCTCTAGTGCATGGAGAGGAAAAAGAAGCAAAAGGTTAAGAATGAAAAAGCAACTCCATATATTGTCATGAAGAGAGGAAAAACCAGGGAACAGCCGTTTTAGGATCAAATTCCCCGTTTAAAGTATGTGGCCTTTTACCAGTTTATCGACCCTCATTAGCAAAATGTACAGAACCATCCCTCATTAACTTCAAGCTAAGACTGTTGAATCTCTCACGAGAATATTGCCTCGATGCTTTTCTCCAGTCAGTGCCAGCCTTCATCATTGCAGCAAATTCTTCATAACTAATGCGGCCATCCTGCAAATCAGAATTATGATAAGAGAAATATTATATATGCTTGCAAACAGAAACGGGAGAGTCCATGAATTCATCAGCGGGGAACGACCAGATAGCACAAGGGGGCCAAAATGGGGCATACAATTTAAATTTAAAAAACTCACTTTCTTTAAGAACATATATATATATATATATATATGTATATATATATTAAATAGAACGTACCTTATCTGTATCAACATCATGCATGATAGCACTGATAACTTCCTCGGTATTGGCATCACCATCATCACTCAAAGCATCTCGAAGCTCTTCAATCTCTATATAGCCACTCTTATTCCGATCAAAAAGGAAAAGCCCTGTGTAGGTGCTCATCGTTAGCCATCTTCCTAAGATGCACAGATACGGCAACAAACTCTGCGTAGTTTAAAGTTCCATCTCCATCAACATCAGCCTGTCAATATGGTCCCCAAAGAGGATAAAAAGGGCCAGTGACATAATATTCAATCGACAAAACCTTACATAAGAAGTAAATCAAGAATTAAAATGGTTAGGATCAAATGTAACTCTTACAGCTTCCATCAGAATCTGAAGATCATCATCAGGTATCTGATGACCAAGATTTTGCAAACCAACTCTAAGATCTTCAAGGTGAATTTTACCCTTCTTCCCTGAGTCCATCATCTCAAATGCTTCCTTAATTCCCGCCACTTCCTCCAACGACAAGTGCTCTGCCACAACCTGCATGTGCAAGAAAATCCCAGGGAAGCAACAAAAGAAGTCAGTTATTGGACATGCATTCTCCTTTTGGGGGGATGACGAGGACCGCAATATCATGCTGGACATGAAGTTGAGTATAATGTACCCTTAGAGCCTTTTTCTTGAGCTTATTCATCATAGAAAATTGTTTGAGCCTTGATTTCACAGTCTCACCCAATGAGACATTTGGTGCCTTCTTTGCGTTTTGTAACCAAGGATGTTCTGCATTCAAATAAGCAAAATCTGTGAACATGTACTTCAACTTTGTCCCCAAATTCACTATTAAGCACAAAAATCAAATGCTTAACACAGTTAAGAAAGTATCACCAAGAACTTGCTGAGCCGTGAGACGCCGGCTGGGGTCTGGATCAAGCATTTTTTTTACGAGATCTTTTGCATTATCAGATACCTTTGGCCAAGGATCCCTTCTAAAATCAACTACAGATTTAATAATTGCCTGTGCCACTCCTTGCTCAGTTTCTGCACAAAAATAGTGCGCTTTCTCAGAAAATTAAGTAAAAATAACAAATGACCAGCCAATGTGACTAGTGAATATACCAACCAATACAAAATCAAGAACACAATCCCACAAGTGAGGTTCTTCAGCTTCTCATATAAGCCCTGGATCCCCTTAGCAAAGGAATATGACTCCTTAAGTCAAAGCGATTTAACGAAGTGGAGACAAGAGCTAGGACATAAACTAAGAACATTTTGAGGCATAGAATACCACTACAAGTTAGATGCAAATGCAATAGATGAAAGTAAAATTCAGTGTTCTGAATGGTAGCTGGGAGCGGCCATTTGCCTAATTATTTATACTTTATTCTATTCAAACATCAAAAAGTCGAACGCCAACCCACAAATGATCTTCGTCCCCACTGTTGCCCACCGCGACCTCCTACTCCCCAACTCCATCCTCGCCCACGGGTCACCTCCAGCCACTAGGCTTATACCATATGATAGTATATTATACTACAATCTTGTTCTATTTTGTTTTTATTTTTCCCAATTGTTTTCTTTATTTACCTTTGTAGGAGAAATAATATTATCGTATTACTTTTTTCGTATTAATATGTGATGAATCTTCACTAATTTTCTTAACAATGGTCAATATATATTTATTTACAATGTAAATAAAGCGTATTATATTGTACGAAACTTATTTATGCATAAATATCATTTAATTTATACACATATTGCATGATTATATAAAAAATTATATAAAAAACTAGTATTAAAATTTCAACCGCTTAGGCACGATGCGGTATTGCACATTATAGGACAGCTTAAGTAGACTCTTATATTAATTTTGAACTCTATTTAACAAAGTCTATTTGCCTAAACATCAGGATAGCTTGAGACCTGGAAACAGTAACAGATCAAAACAACCACAACTAACCTGCCCAGAAAGGAGGAACACCACAAAGAAGAATATAGAGGATAACTCCAGCACTCCAAACATCAACCTCTGGGCCATAGTTACGTCTTAGAACCTCCGGAGCCATGTAGTAAGGACTTCCAACAATCTCATTGAACTGCTCACCTAAAGATGGCGAAACAAGACAATGAGAAAAATAGATATTAGCCCCATATAGACAAAGAAAAGAGGCCAAAACTCAACATGGAAACAGATTTGGATGATGATGTGTCCATACCATGTTTGTAGAAAACAGACAGTCCAAAGTCAATAGCTTTTAAGGGAGCTGTTTCCTTCTTATTAGAAAAAAGAAAATTTTCTGGTTTGAGATCACGATGTATCACTCCGTGCTGGTGGCACATCTAATGATAATTCAGAAGCAATGAATAGGAAATTAGTAACACAATCATACCCAATATATACTGTCGAAACTAAACGACAAAAAAGAAATAAGAAAAATATGATCATCATCTGCAACATAAAGGTTAAACAAAATGAAACAAATTCAAATGCAACGCCTCCCAAATAAGAAAAGCCGACGTAGAAAAAAATTGAGGGTGTAAAAACCAAATCCAAGTACAAGTTTGAAAGAATAGGCATGCTACAGAACTCACACTAAAGAAAAAAATAACACGCTATAGGATGAATGAAAATATGAAGCTTGTGATGACCGTAACTTTTGATGATCAAGGTTAAAAATGTGTTCTCAGAAAAGAAAATAATAGTAACATTGTACCCTGAATTGCAAGGTTTTAAAGTAAAAGTTTCATGTGGTATGAACTTCTCGTGCAAGCAACACAGAAAAGATGGTTACATTGGACAGAGAAAACAAAAATCTCAATGGCAAAATAGACATCACGGAACAAAATACCTCCATACACATCATTTGAAGACAGATGAATACAAATTTAAGTCATTCCAATTGAACAGAGAATTATTTTCTTTGCAATTTAACCTGAACAACTTCCACAATGGTCTTCATCACAGCTGCAGCTGCTCGCTCTGTGTAATGTCCCCTCGCTACAATTCGATCAAACAGTTCACCACCTTCACAAAGTTCCATGACTATATTCACAGCAGTATCGTCCTCATAAGTGTCCTTCAAGCTAACTATATTCGGGTGCTTGGGCATATGCTTCATGATCTCAACCTCCCTTCTAACATCCTCAACATCCACGGCCGTCCTGAGCTTCTTCTTTGATATCGACTTGCAAGCATATTTTTCACCAGTCTCTAATTCAGTGCATAAATATGTGATCCCAAATTCACCTCTTCCGAGTTCACGCCCAAGATCATATCTTTCACTAATATTGTGTCCAGTTGGATTTTTCAACACAACAAGCTTATCGGTAACCCCAGATCCATGATTTCCTCCATAATCAATCGAAAACGGGTTCGGTCTATTCTTCTTTTTCTTCTTCTCCTCGGAGAAACCAGGAGTTGCACAGCAGTTTCCCATGATTTGAGAATAATCTAAAGCCGATGCTTAGAATAAAAATTAACCCCTGAGATTTTATCAAAGTACACCAAGAAATCATGTAAGAAAAACTGGGTCCAACATTTCAGCTGCCTAAATGACGGGAAAAACCAATATAAAAAAATTACTACGGAGCTTCATAACACGTTGTACTCAGATTTGACCACGATCCAATAAGAGAAGGTACTATTGTGTGTGTGTGTGTGTGTGTATACAAATAAAAACTACCTTCAAAGGTAAATAAATTCGAATCCCATAAAGGAAATATCTCCAAAATAATTCATGAATCAATTCATCTGATCACGTAAGGTAAAAAAAAACAACATATTCCCTCACATGTACAGATACCCGGCAAGAATTCAACTATCAAGAAAACGGAATCCAGAAGCCATGTAACAAAGAAAAGAAGAAAAACGCAGGGACACAAGAAGAAAACACCCACCTCGGATTGTACAACTATTGTTCGGACTTTTGATCATGAAAATAGAAATGAGGTCAAAAGCAGCGTTACGGAATCAACACAACAGAAAACCTGAGATTTGAAATGAATGAATCGGCGAAGGTGTGAATCCGCCATGTGAAGAGAGAGGGTCCCAATTCCTTCGCCGAGACTTCTCTCTCTAATTTCACAGTCCTCCTTGTAAATTTGTGATTTACAACCACACCAATTTGACTTTCAAAAAGAAAAAGTAACTAAAATAAACTGATATTCAAATAAATTACATTATCTTGTTTTAATTAAACAAAGTATTCTATTAAATTTATATACTGTATTTTTAATTTAAACTCTTTTTTTCTTTCTAAATTATGATTATATGGTAAAAAAAATTGATGCCTAGAAATGGTAAAAACTTAATAGACTCGTTTATTTAGGTCGATGAGGTTAGATAGATAAGAATAATGTGATCACTAAATGTTCCAGATAGATTACTAATAATGAAAAGTGAACAATAATATGTTTTATCTTGTTGATTAAATATAGAATAAATTTATAATTGTAAGTATATAATTTTATCACCCGTTGCTATTCAAATCTCGTAAGAAATATCATAAGAACAGTCCCATCAATAACTTTATCTCATGGAGAACTTAAATTCATGATGGTTAGCATATAACTTATAAGCATATTATATAATTGCCATATACATAAAATCATGATGATATTTCTTTTTCTTGAATTTATTAGCCTGGAACATCACGAGTATTTTATGAATTGTAAGGTTATGTTCCCCCTGTTAGGCTCGATGAGTTATCAAATTTTGACTTGTCAAACACTTCTAGAAACAAGATCCACGTGGACGAAGATAGCCCCGGCCACCTCACCGTCAAAACATGTCGATTAAATTCGAGCCGAACTCCACATCATTATAAATAACGAATTATATTTTTTAAATATGATAATAATTATAGTTATAAGAAGCAAAAAGAAACTTCTCTTGATTATTCTGAATATCTTATTCAAATTTAGGATACGTGAGCTCAATACTTGCACGTTTGGTAGCTTATTTTATGATCTTTTTGTTGACTCTAGCTCGTTTGATGAAACTTCCAGAAGTGAGTTGTACATTATCTTGTTGTAACATTTTCAGAGTAGTTAAACTACATTCTTAACTAACAAACAACACACGACCAGCAAATGTGAAGAAACTGATGAGGGATCAACTGATATTCATAGTTGCAAAATATACATCCATCGATCCATGCTCAGGGGACGATATCCGGGCTCGAAGCTAGTTGCTGCAAAATCGTTTCTTCATCTATTTCTGCGTTACTCTTTCCATCTATGGATGGCTGTATAACTGTAAGGAATAGAATGTTGTAGAAAATGGTGAAAACTAGCAGAATGGTAGCTAAGGAAGCTAAGAAAGATCCTGATACTTCGGGTGTTCCTTCATTTACCCTGGAAGTAGCTTGCTTAAGGTCCACAGCTGAGACAAATACAAAGAAAAAGATGCATCAGATTCGTATTGGATAACTTTCACTTTGATTTCATCTATCGTATTCACATGCGGGTAGAACGAGTCGCAGCTCAGCTGAAAATAATCAAGCACATGCTTCAAAATGCATTAAAACGATACATGAACATAGCCCACAATCCAGCTCCACCGAACTTGGTTACAGCAGTGTTTGCAAGAGTTTTTAGGTCCAAATATGTGATTGGCGAGAAACTATTGCGAACACTACCTCAACATTTGAATTGCAAATCATCAGATGTGTAGGGCACAGTCACTGGGATATACACATCAAAGTAAAAGATTACTATATTTGAATACAAATCATCAGCCTTTGAAGAATGATGCATGAAAGTGAAAGATGCGACAATGTAAGCTTTCGATTCGCAAAAAGTTCATTGGCATCGAAGTTGAAGGTGTTCAAATATGTGTAATTGGAGGTACGGGGAGTCTCCCGTTGAATTCTCCCTTTTTTACCAAGATATGACAAGCCCATATTGTTAATCATTCCAATCCATTTTTATGAAAAAAATTCAAACAGAAATAAAGGGATTGATCACTGCGAATCCATAATTCGTGGCACCTAGGTGGTATATCACAGAATAACTACTTTGCATCATTGACGTTTAACAATTTGAACAAATTACAGTTCCCGGCCAAACGGTTGCAAAATCTCCCTCGTATAGATTGCACGAGCCTTGCTCCAATTGATCCAGCATGATGTACAGAAGCTCAATCAGGGTGTATCAATTCAACACATAGAAAAAACCAGAACTCCAACTTGAGTACTCAAACTCAATAAACACCACAAAACAAAAGATTACCTCTTATCTTTGGTGGGTTGGCCTGTTTTTTTGAGAGGGAAAGCAGTTGTTCATCAAGCCTTCTCAAAGCTTCCCGCGCCTCGTCCGGGTCAACCTGGAACTCCGAATCTTTCTCCACTGCGCCAAAACTGCCATTTCGTCTCTTCAACTTCAGATCCAGGAGCTCAAAAAACCTGAACCCAGATGGAAATGTCAATCTTTCCTGCTTCTGTATGGAAGAATTTGCGAGAACGAGCGGAGGAGAGCTACAGTTACGGTGCTGAAGATGAAGCATTTGAGGATAATCTAACGAGAAGAAACTCGAACTAACTATACCAATCATAGCCTCCTGCTCTAGTACCCAGTTTTCTTTTAATTGGGCTTGAGACCTTTTAGATCTTGTCCACCAAATAACAATTGGGCTGGTTATAAAAAGGCTAAAACCAGAGATGAGCCCATAATTATGTTTGGCCGTCTTGTGTGTGTGTTGTATATATATATATGTATGTATGTATATATTTTATGGGATGAGTTAAATATTTCAGAGGGAAAGATGATATTTTTGGGAATCATTGAATCATCCAGATCTGTGTAAATTTTGAGGACACAGGAAATGGAGTTACAAATTTGTATTTTCTTATTTAAACTCCTGCAATAATCTGATATATGATATATGATGGAAATTTGTTATAAAATCAGGGGCGAAACTAGGCCCGTGTAGCAGGGTGGGCTGGAGATTGGGCTAGCTTCAGGGAAGACATGGGGCATTTCGCATGGGTCATATCTCTTTACATATTTTTCACATATATAAACAATAAAATTGGAGAAATCAGCCTGGCCTAAAGCCCAAGTCTGTCTATACATAGTTTCGCCCCTGTATAAAACGCATTCGCATGATTGTAAACTAGAAAATTGTTCAAGCAAGTACCAAGAAATAGGTGTACATTGTCGATGATACTCTTGTTTGATCCTTATGGGTTGTGTTGCACCAAACAATTCTTAACTTCAACCAGCGTAGAAGAAAACAACCAATATGCAGTTTTTATATACAAAAAAATCGTTGGTTTATAGTCAATCTTTTAAATATGGTAATGTGACCGAAGTGTGGTGTTTGTTTGAGCACGGAACTACCGAACTATGGACCTTTTCTAAAATTGTTTTTTAATCAAGGGCATGGACTATGGACTTATGGATATAGAGAAAGGAACAGGTGTTGTGCAAATATAAAATGAAACAAAATTTGGAAATCAGAGAAATGACATCACTAGTTTCCTATTTTTTTCAAAATTCTCTTAGCCTCCATTCAATAACAATATTCTTTTAGTTTTGAATAGTAAAAAAATCTAAAATAAATGTTCGGACAAAGTTTTCATAAATGTTGAAAAATATTTTTTCAAAAACTATTATTTAGATATGCGTTTTGCAAAAGAGGTGAAAGTGGTTTTTTGTGTTTTGAATAAGAACCGTCGATCCAACATATGATAATGATGATAAATCGAGCCCGATCTCCAAAACGAGTCATTTTTTTTATGAAATTTATCTTCAAATCTCATCTAAATTATCGTCAAAACGCACGTTTATTAAATAATTATCCAAACAAATAATTAAAAGATATATACTTTAAAAAATCTTGAAACGGAAGGCCGAAGTCCATAACATAGATACTCAAGTGGCAGCCGTAATTCTCTTGTGCAAGTAACACGGGATTTCACATTTATTTATTAATAAATAAGATAAGGAGAACGCTAACTATATATGACTACTAAAAAATAATCAAGATAGTTATTTAAATGGGTTGATACATTATTAGACATAATAATATCGATGCATGTTCTAAAAGAAATTTTACTTTTCCTTTCTGACTCCACATTTTAACTTTTTTTAAAAAAATCTACTTTTCCTTTTTAACTCCATATTTTGCTATAGTCTATTAATTTTTATTATTGAAATTTAAAAAATAGCTTAATTATTCTGAAAAGTAAAACTGAAGACGAAAACGTAAACTTAGAAGAAGCTTCCAAAGGCCCCAGATTCCAGGGGGACCTAAGGAATCCCACAGTTGCAACCTCACTTGCTTTTAAAATTCCAAAGGGTTAAAACCAGATATTTGAGGTTGGAATAAACTAGGCCTCAGATTTATTCTCTGGTCAGAGTTCACAGCCCCTCCCAACAAATCATCATCTTCTTCTGTCTAACGTTTGCCACGTTCGATCTTGAACTTTCTATTCTGAATCTGAACACCCTATTGAATCAAATACACGAACCTTCCGAATCCTCCAACAAATCACAAAGTTCTCCAAATTTTCTTGCTTTGAACAGGTTTTGTCTGTGTTGGGCTTCCCTTCCCTTATTCTGTTGATATTTAAACTCACCTGCCTTCTGCGACGATAAAGATTCAATCTTGTTCTGCCATTACGGTCCTTCGGAAAAATGGTGGGACCTGTTTCTGTAGTGGGTTCTTCGGTGGTTGATTCTCACGCTACCCCATGCTTGTTTTTGGATGCTGTGCATTCGTGCAATTTGAGCTCCGGAGATCTGATTTTGCAGAGGAGTTCGTTTGGTAGAAAACGTGTGCCTCATTCAGGGTCGTTGGATTTGAGCACTTCGTTTCTTGATTCTTCCTCCATTAAAGCTCTTTCGGGTGCCAATAATCGGAAGAAACAGAGGAGAATGAGGAAACTTGTTGTGGTTGACGAATTGGCCGGACAGTACGAGGACAACTTCGATGATGTGAAAGCTGTAAGAATTTTCTCTCTTACTGTGAGATGTGATTTTGTGATATCTTAATCCCACCATGTTCCTGCACTGGATGTTGTTTCATTTTCTTATTAGATCGAAATCCGAGTGCATGATATATGTGTTGTGTTTCAGTTTGATTCTATGATATCCTCTTGAAGTTTGAAGCATTTATTGGATAATTATATACTCTGTCAACCATAACTAATCAAAGTTTTTGATCATTTGTGATCAACTGGAGATGAACTGTAAAAATAATCTTCAACTGCGATTTGGGAAGCTTATCGTATCTAATCCTATTTAGGTTCGAACTGTATTTAACTTTGACTGAAATCCTTCGATAATGTGCTCTAGGCCATCATTAAGAGATGTTGACAAATAACATTTCTATATGCAGCAAATCCTAAACTATTTCACGTACAAGGCTGTGAGGACTGTTTTGAACCAGCTCTATGAGATGAATCCTACTCAGTACCGGTGGTTTTATGAGTAAGTGCTTTCCATTTGCCTGTTCTTTCGTCCGTGTTTGGCTTTTTTCTTGTATGGGGAGACATTTTCACGACAGGCTAAGTAACAGGAGAGGAATCAAAATAAAAGACACCTTTTTTCGCGGAAAACCTTCTCTTTGTGAAAATGGAAAAACCAGCACCTCACAAAGAAGTAGTCTCATAGATTTCATGGATGGCGGGTTGTTATTACAGGAGATTTAATATTGATCGGTGATCAGCAGGGTGCATTACTTATAACTAGATCTGAACCGGAATCATTTCATTATACAATTGATTTGAGAGTGTGGTTTGATTCAACTTTTTGTGTGTAGAAGTACAAAAACTTTTGGAGTGTGGGATACTGTGTTGGTCGAGTAGTGATTTAGTATGAAATTATAGGGTGAGATATGAATATACCCTTCAATAGTTTTTAACCATGAAGAATTTCTTTTCATTGAACTTCGCAGACTCTATCAATCTTTGGATATTTTTGTCGGAAACTACAGGAAATCACACAATCATTTGATCTTCATAACGCGGGAGCACACCATGGAAAGTGCCATGTAGCGTCTGCAAGTGGCATGGTTATTCAGTTAACATAATTACCTTGTTTTTGCAGTTTTGTCGCATCGAATGAGGATGGTTATGGGAAGCGTTTTCTGCGCAATCTTGGAAAGGTAGAACGTTATCTTGAGATCGTGTATTATAGTACAGGAATCGTCAAGCGTTGATCTCTTACTCCATTACGCACCACTCCAACTTTCTGTTTTCACAGGAGAAGCACGATCTTGCTGAAAGAGTGATGGTTACCCGTCTTCACCTCTATGGAAAATGGGTTAAAGTATGAGAGGATGCTGTGATACTGGATTTTTCTTGGCCATTTTAAGCAAATCTCTTTTCATACCTGAGTATAACTAGTCATGTTTTGTTTATCTGTCGACAGAAATGTGATCATACGGAGATGTATGAAAGGATCTCGGATCAGAACTTGCAGTTGTTGCGCGAACGCCTTGTTGAGACTGTGATATGGCCCTCGGATGACACCAATTCGGAAGTGGTTGGATGAAGGTCGAGGTCGGATTTTGATTCCAGGTTTGGACCCTAATGAAGTGGTTCTGTATCGGAGGAGATGTCTCGTTTCTTGTTTCAGCCATGGGTTTGTCTTAAGTAAATCACATTCATAGTGTGTATGTGGAAGTTGTATATAAAAATTCCTTTCCTTCGTAGTGAAGGAGTGTCTGTAACATCTACTAGTGAACTAGTTAGAAGATTATTCTTGCATGGATACATAAACTGTTCTTAGTAATACATTTATGAGTTTATGTACGTTTAACTTAAATTTACGAATACCAATAGTCTCTAATAAACCATTGAATATGTATGAAAAGCTAGTTACGTGGTTGTAGAAATGTTGAAATGTTTATAAAAGTAAAAAAGAAAAAGAAAATCATGGTTCCTTACGTGAATAGATAAAAATATTAAAAAAAATATGTGATTGATAAACATTTGAGTGAACTTAATTTGATATAATGTTTAAGTGATAATTAAATTTCTTAATCTTTCCAAGGGAATAATATCAAAGTATATAAGAATTCATATTATAATTTATATGGATAATGATTGATGGAATAAATGAATGATCTATTGACACATGAGATATATGAAATAATGATTTGAACCAATATCGAATAAAAAAATTATATTGTCGACTCTTATGTATGAACCAAAAAAATATGACCGTGTATGTGACGGATTCATAGCTGATGAATCTAAAATATAAAAATAATTCATCACATTTTTTCATTATATTGTATCATAATATAATAAAAAGGATAAAGTTTATCGTAGAAAAAGGTGTACCAATTGACAAAAATTCGAGCCCACGTGCATCTTCTAGGATCGAATTTTCGTAAATTCCCTGTACTCTCAATCTAGGCAATAGGCATGGCCAAGTTCTGAAGTCACGTTTTTGGTTCAAACTACATTCTATTACAGGTTTTATTCCTCCAAATCTGTAATAAACGATTCCAAAGCATTGAACTGATCAAACTTGTTCTTCAATTTAAATCTACACTCCAAATAAATAAATGGACTCGAGTTCCGTGTAAACCCAAGTTTGATTGCATTTATGTGACAAAAGAATAAAAGGATATGGCTTGAGTTTGAGATATCATTCCTTTTAAAAGATACTCATAATATATATTCTTAGTAAGTGGAACCACCGCCTCTACGTCTCCCTTTCTTTCGAATTGGAAGACTTTCACTAGAAGGCTTTGTCGTACATCAGATTGTATAAACCAATTTCAGCTGTGACATATCACTCCGTCCAGACTTAATCTCCTAGACTCAACACTCTGCACTTGTTTAACGTCTCTGTGTCAAGACTACAAACATCATTTAACGTCTTTGTCTGAAGACAACATTTATTTACTTGATTGATATTCATTCATCAAATCTGTTTTGCACAGCTCTCATATATGTGAGTGAATATGTGTGTGAGGATTTTATCTGTTACGGTGTATACTCTTATGTATCCTCACACACCGTCGTCTGTCTAATGATCTTCAACCCATATCGACGAACATCTGTTGGTGCACATCTTGCAAAAGTGTTATGCAAAGTTCAGACTCTGTATACTTGTCGTCGTACAGGAGTAGTCGATGCTATTTATGATCCCACACTGAACTGATATTTGTCGTACCGAGCAAATCAGTTTGAATCGCTTCTGTTGTGTCGTAAGTTAATTTTGATCAAACTGATTTGTCTTTCTGATATGATATCTTGTGCTAATGTGATTCAAACTCAATTTTGATATGTTTTCATATGTAGGCTCTGTTCTACTCTGTTTATCTGAACTAATCTATTGCGAAGCTCCAATCCGATCTATTCACTGAGTTATACTGCTCTGATCTGATATATAATTCTAATATGATTTTAACCGTTCTCAAATGAGCTGCTCTTATTCCGATCTGATCTATTTATCTCATCTGAGCTGATCTTATCGGAATCGCTTTTTTGAATTTGATCTTATCTGTTCTATTCTAAGCTGATACGTGTTCATCTTATCTGATCTGTTCTCAGCTGGTTTGTTCTACCAATCCGTATATTAAGCTGATTTGTTCTACTGATATCCGAACTGTTCTAAATATTTCTTCTCAACTGAGCTCAGCTCTTCACTAATATTGTCCAGCTGATCTGATCTGAACTCTATACTGCTCTTTTCTGTTCATAGTTTAACCTGCATGCTCAAGTAAATTTATTAGAAAAGTAACAACAAGTTTGTATTAATCAAAATTATGATTGATATGATCTAATTCAGTCTAACGGTCAGGCACGAATCAGGTCCAACGGTTTGGCACTTTAAGGCTGAGAAGGCCACTGAAGCAAAGTATATATATAGTTGTTGGATGAAATAATTTGATAGTACAATCTTCACATGTATTATATAATTTTAAATACAGAAATATTATTAAATGATACGAGAAGAGTACTACGCGATCATTTCGTTAACATTTGAAAATATAGTTACCTAGTCTAACTAATCGGAGAAAAAAGAATTTACGGGTCCGAATGATGAGTGACGTGAATTAACCCTAGCTAACTTTGCAGAGGCCTTTTGAGGCTGTTTTTTTTTTAAAAACTATATGTATATATAAAATTCGAAAAATTTAAAGTATTTCAATTTCATGTGGGGTTGCAAATTTATTATAATCCGGAGTTTTTAACTCCAGATTCTGATTGTAGTAGATCACGTGCACCCATATTTTTTTTATTGTTATCTTTTAGAATTCGAAATTTGAAACCCCAGATTCTGACATGCAAGAAATACGATATATATTTTTTTATTATTATATGAAAGATATGTTATATTATTTAAGAATCCGGAGTTCCAAACTCTGGAATCGGACATGCACGCAACACGATATTTTCGAGCACTGTCACCAAACAAATCATTCGGCTCTTGTATATTTGTAGCATATGTTATAGTTTCTCCATGGTACCCTTAAAAAACACTCACTCTTGCTACATTCAACCCACATACAACATCTTTTTTACTATATGGTACAAAATATCGTGTTACATGCATGTCCGGATTAAATCCGGATTTTAAAGAATATAAAATATCTTTCCTATAACAATAAAAAATATAATATCGTGTTCCGTGCATGCCAGAGTCTGGGGTTTTAAATTTCGGATTCTAAAAGATAACAATAAAAAAATATCGGTCAGAATCCAGAGTTAAAAACTCCATATTGTAATAAATTTGCTAACCCCACGAAATACTTTTTCAATTTCGAATTTTTTTATATTATTTTTTAAAAAAGCCGGCCTTTTGCACCAAACACTAATGTGTTTACATAATTAAATAAAATTACCGTTGTTTCCATCTTTGGGAATCGCAACCAAAAGTTAATTTCAGATATCGTAATCATTAATAGTTAATTTCATAATTATTCCAACCCTACCATGTAGTTAACTATTAATGTTGCAATTAGCAAGTCTAAATCTTCATTAAAAGCATACTGACTTTTTACTCTTTCTTCGGTGAATTTAAATCCAAGTGGACATATCACCCAAGTGATTAAACTCCATTACAGGGGGAACAAGATTCATCTTGGATTTTCCATAAGAATCATCATGATGATACATAGCAATATTTTCAATGACAATATAATCTACGAGAAAAGACATGAAGCAGACAATATAAACAATGATTGCAAAATTTATTCACAAATAAGAGATGTACTAAATGACTGTTTACCAAGAATGAAAAATATTATATCAATAGCCAACAATATATTATATGAGTTACAAGTAATTAAACAAATATTTGAAATAATTAATATCACTTGTCTAATTTCTAAGAGGTGAAATTATTTATCAGATCTTTAGAATTCAATTGTCGTTTGGACAATTTTTCTTGATATATTATATGTCCAGTCCATTTAGGCTATGTTTGGTACGTCGGATTAGTGCAAGATTGGAAAGTAATCTCGCGTTTGTCTCGTTTTTAACACAATTCACGTAGTACCTCCGTCCCGTGACAACTACCATTTCCAGCTTTCATACATGTGATATGTTACCCCTTCATAGGAGGAGGTATAATTAGTCCAGCTTCTACTGTTGTGAAGGAAATGCAGACAACTTTACTATTTTATCATCAGCCCTATGTAGACAGTACTGTTAGTGGTCTTCAGCTTGGACGAGAGCTTTTCGTAATTATTAGACCAGACGAATGTTGTTTGTGATTTCAGCGTGGGCGAGAGTTTGTCGTGGTTGTCAGGTTTGGCGAGAACTGTTTGTCATGCGTGAGCTGACCAGTGTGTGATATGGTCTGTTCCTGCGATCTGTTAATACTATGGTGATGTGAGCTGTAGAGTGCGCGAGAGCTGTTGAGTGCGCGGGCTGAGATGTGTCCGATAGCTGTTTAGTGCACGAGTTGTTTAATGCGCGAACTGTATCTATGCGCGAGAGCTGTTGAGGGCGCGATCTATTGAGTGTGCGAGCTGAACTGTGCCCGAGAGCTATTTAGTGCGCGATCTGTTGCTGTGAGCTAGGGCTGTTGAGTGCTTGTTCTGTTGCTGTGCGCGAGAACTATTTAATGCGCGAGCTGAGCTATGAACGAGAGCTGTTTAATGCATGAGCTGAGCTGTGCCCGAGACTTGTTTAATGCGCGAGTTAAGCTGTGCACGAGAGCTGTTTAGTGCACGAGCTGAGCTGTGCCCGAGAGCTGTTTAGTGCGTGATCTGTTGCTGTGCGCGAGGCTGTTTATGAAGTGGATGCAACCAAAGGGGAGGGGATTAAGTCTGTCCGAAACATGGGATGCAACGTGTTGAAAAAATTCAACACGAAATACACTTGCCGAGTACGATTTTATGAAAGTGAAATGAATAAATTTCAAACCTTCGCCCAAATAGCAAGCAGTCCCATGAAAATCAGTTTCTCTGTTGATGCCACGACATTAATCCACCATAGATCCGTTCCTCTCACGATGTTATTTCAGATCTGTGTTACACTTGCACAATTGCCTCACAATTGCTTGACCTAGAGAAGGAATAGAAAGTTGGGAAGAAAAAAGACTGACGCACACTGCATAATTGGATGGGAATGAGAGAGATGTAGTATAGGGATATTTTGGTCAACAAAAAATTAGTCCACATTTTAATCAACTTTTATAAAAACGAACCAAACAAAACACTTGTAATCTGTAATACAAAATATCCTAAACATTTATAAATTATCATTCAAAGTCAATATTCATTAATAATCACATCCTACGTACCTAGCGGACCCTTAATATATCACGTGATATTGTTCATTGAAGATAATTTTAACTCAATAACTAAAGTAAAAAAAAATACGAAAACCACTTAATTTTAAAACAAATGCTAACTTAGTATGATTCTTAAAATTTGAAATAATCGAAAATATAATATGATAAGATGATTGAAGTTACAGATTTCCGAAGAAGATACGGGGTTTAAAATATTAAGACACTGTCAAAAAATAAAGCAAAGATATCATAAATAACTATATTGTGAACTTTTAAAATTTAGGTTAAACTTTGATATTAGGCTCTACATACATATAACTAAAGAAAATTGGACCCTTCCTATTTTTGGCTAATTTACTACTATACTATATCAATTGTCCTTTTTTCATTGAAGTACTATGCATAGCTAAAAAATATTGACATGACGACACACATGTCGACGTGCCTAATACCACATTATCATTCAAGGTTATATTGATCGATAATGGACTAAAAATGAAAAATATACAAATCATAAGACCAAAATGTTATTTCCCTTTGATTCAATTCTCACTTCACACGAGTTCATGCAAACTTGGAGGTATTACATATGTGTCATTCACTACCAAAAAGTCCATGTCACAAATATATATATCCAGTGCAAATGTTGAGGGAAAAGGGTTAGTTAAAGAGCACAAACAAATGTCAAAGTAATCTTCATTATATCGTCCCCTAGAGTCGATGACGTACAACTAAAAAACCAATTACTCATGGCTGTAATTATTAAATCTTGACATTTCTTATTAACATAATGAATCCCATTCTCTAACCATTTCTCCAACTGTCATCGCACACATATCCACACAGCTCAACAGGGAACATATTAATGTCTGGTGAGAAAAAGTCTCCATCCCAAAAAGAAACTAAAGTGAAAGGGGATTTGCATACATGATACAGATATACAAGGGAAATATATATATGCATATATGGTAGGGCCGGGGTGAAAATGAAGTAGCTAGCTAGGTTATGCATCAACTTGAAAGTCAAGAAAAGGAAACGAATGAACATCTAATTTCATCACTTCTTCCAAATCCCAGTTTTCCCCTTCTCCCCCGACCCAGTAATCCCCGAAGCCTGCCATATGTTCTACTCCAACATTATTGTCACTAATATCGATACTAGAATACTGCTCATTTATCTTACTTGTATTTGTATGGGTTCTAACTTTGAGTGAATAATTTTTCGTCGTTTTCGAGCTTTCTTTGATGTTGTCTGTGTTATCTGAAGTTGTATTGTCAATTATCTTCCCTTCCATGCTAATAAAGTCTCCTATGAGCACTCCAATACTGCCGTCATGATCATATTCGATCTTGGGTGGGGGTTGCGTAATGCAAGGACGTTGTACATCGAAGTACAAGCCATCTTTCGGAAAATATCCATGATCATGATGATATGGATCCATCATGGGCTGATCGATGACTGGAGCCACGGAATCGTATAGGGTCGATATCGCCGACGAAGAAGATAGATCCATGAGCTCTTGCATGGTCATGTCGACGAGTCCCCCAGCATGGTCTGTAATGTTTTGCTGATCCATGGATGAATCAGTGCTGGTGATGGGAGAGGTCGTGGAGTTGGAGCCCTTGAGTCTTTTCTTTATCGTGGAATTCCAGAAGTTCTTGATTTCGTTATCTGTGCGACCGGGGAGACGAGCTGCAATTTGAGACCATCTGGACAGTACAATCAAACAGACAGTCTGGTGAAAAGTATGCTTGAACTAAAAGGCATCATGCATTCTTTTCGGGATTTTTAATTTTTAAGTAATTTATAAAAATACTAAAACCTAACCACCTCCTCAAAAGGTTAGCTTGATAGACATTTTGATTTTCTCCTATGGTCATAATCATGATATGATGTATAATAACTGAATGGGGTCTGTAATTAACAGTGTAGAGAAAACAAATGTCTGATCCGTATATATATATATATATAAATTGAATATATATAAGAGTATAACTCCAAATAGGGGTTGTCATACGAAGTTAGGCACTTAGCATGCTCCATTTTAATAGAGTATTTACATATGCTTTGTGATCTTCAATTCTTTGGCCCCCTCGAAAAAATATCCAGATCCACGTGTGTGTGTATATATAATGGAGATGCTTATTTTTCTTCCCAAAAAGAAAAAAAAGAAAACAGGTCTTATCGCCAAAATCTCTCTTTTATTTATGTATGATCTCTTCTCTATAGTTTTGTTTAAAATATATTTCACAATCTTATATGCAAAAAACACAAAACAAATATGAGATCATCTATAAATATGCAAGATATCATACCAGAACATAGTCCTAATAAGAGCAAAACAATATTTAGAAAAGATATATATATATATATATATCAAAAATGTTTCGAAGTTCAAAATAATCTTCCCTCTTCTCATTCTCCTCTTTTTCAAAGTATTTGTAAAATCTGATCCCGTTTTTCTGGAAAACATGGAACCGACCTAAACATAGAGCTAGAAGCAAAAATTTATTTGTTTGAGATTGCACATAAGTCGATATGAAACCTGTTGCCGAGAACAGAATGAAGGTGGACAATCATCCCTTCTTCCTGCGACGAAAACGCGCCGCGCTTGAGATCAGGTCGCAGGTAATTGATCCACCGCAGGCGGCAGCTCTTGCCGCAGCGCTGAAGGCCGGCGTTTCTGGCGACGTCGCTCCAGCAGCCTTGCCCATTCGTGAGCATGTAGTTCATCAGCTTCTCGTCCTCTTCCGGCGACCACAGCCCCTTCCGCAGCTTCGGGACGACGCCATTAACGGCACCGTTGTTCTCAGCTGGCTTTCTCATTTCTCTGTTTCAAGAAAAAATGTTTCTTGATTCCCGCAACTGTTTCGATGTGAAGGAGGTAGATATATATATAGAAGGACAAAAACCATTAATTCTCACACACACCAGTAAAGAGGCTTAAACAGGGTGCGAAAATGATTATCGTCAATAATGATGATGGCGATGGTTGTGCGGTTAATATGTTGTTGCTTAGAAATGGGGAATTCAATCACACTGATGTATAACTCGCATATACAGTAAAGGTTGAGACTCGTTTAACTCGTGTAATTAATTATAAGTTGATGGCGAAGGACGATTTATGACATAAAGATAATAAATAAGAATACCAATATCAGTAATTACTAGATAGAATTGTACTCAAATCCAAGTAACACAAAGACGATGTTAACCAACTCTTGCCACATCCATTATTACACAAAATTAACTCGAGTATTTATGTACACTATTTGAGTTCTTTTACTACAAAAATATATTACACTTGTTAAATTAATTAATGGATGAATTGAGTTACCAGAATATTTCTCCTCATATGATATGCCCCGATTTTAGAGTTTGGATTCATAGTGAATGATTCAAATGTATATTAATACTATAAGAAAGATGTTGATATATACATGATGACATCGCTGTCTCACTGCATGAGATATGATGGGATAATATTAACATAAATGGTTTGGTTATAAGATGATTGAATTGGACGGAGAATTATGTTTGATAATAGTAATATGTTTGGTTCGATATATTAATTTTGTGATAAATAGTTAAATTATATTTTTAACTTTTATATTATATTTGATTGATGTTAAATAAACATATAATCATTTGATTGATAAAGTTAAATAATATTTTAATTAAATATATGATAAGATTAGAATTAGGATATGATTATCTGTATGAGAAGAATGGGTTCGTTCGATCAGAGTTACTCCAGTCGAGCATGTAATTTGTTAGAATATGGACTCTGCAGTACGTCCGATGGATCATGTGGTTAATATTGTCTGCATCAATTAAGCAACCTAATAAAAACTTACAGTATGTAGTAATTAGTGATACAAATTATTTTTCCTCAAAGTTGTCAGTTAAGTTTCCTTTTTCTTTTTAGACTATAATTGGTCCCAGACATGAACTGTGCATGCATTACATCTGCTAACATTAATTACTGCCAGTAAAAAGCAATAATCATGAGCTCTTGGTTTGTTTTTTCTCATATTATATATCATAATTGTTTGTGACTTTAAATTATCCTGTGAATTAATTATGGACCGTATGTACTTGAGGAGTAGGGGTGAGCAAAAAATCGGTTAAACCGAAATAACCGACCAAACCGAACCGAATAATTACATCGGTTCGGTTATTTCGGTTACTCGGTTTTTATTTTTAGAAATATCGGTTAAATCGGTTAAATCGGTTCGGTTACGGTTTTTATTTTTCAAAACATCGGTTAAATCGGTTAACCGAATTAACCGATTTTATATATTAACAATTATTTGTATATATTAATATATTATAATCTTTATTAATTTTAATAGTAAATATATCCTAAATCCCTAACCTCTCTACTGTAATCCCGTCAATTGAGATTAGATTAGATCCCTAACCTCTCTACTGTAATCCCTAAACTGTGCAAGCTGCTGTTGATCTATTTAGTGAACTATTTTTTGGTTGCACAAGTATTTGAAATATCCTTTTTGCTGTACATTTTTATACGGGAGGGTCAATAGATGCTGTGCAATTTTTGAGACCTGCATTTGGATTTTCACCAGACATTTTCGTAAGTGAATTTCTTTCAAAACAAGATTTGTAGTTAGCTTTAAATGATATTACTTGGCTTGGCGGAACGAGAGATGCAGGCTACCTTTAAAAAATATTTTCCAAAATATATCGGTTATTTCGGTTACCGACCGAAATAACCGATTTTTTTCGGTTTCGGTTATTATCGGTTTTCGCTAAAAAATCGGTCGGTTCGGTTATATTAAAAAATATCGGTTATGGTCGGTTTAACAAAAAATCGGTTCGGTCGGTAACCGAACCGACCGAATGCTCAACCCTATTGAGGAGGCCAGGTACGTCGTCGGTCAGTCGGTGACAGTACTCTAACTCAAAACTACTTGGAAAGGTATATCTGGTGTCACCGTTCTTTTCTTCGACACCACATTTATTTTGTCTTTATTCACTTCGGAATCTTCGATTGCAAGAAAATGATTTAGCAAGCTATGGTATATTTTTTGAGATATAAACACAAAAAAAAAGACAATGATATTCTTGATGTCCATTGTCCAACATGAAGTTCTCGATTTTTTTTTTATTAACGTACCTTTCTTTGATTGGTTTTTTTTATATAGATTTTAACTATTCTTTTACTATAATTTAGTTTATGTAAACATAGGGCAATATTTAAAATAAACATAGAAGACCATATACAAAAAAAACGCTCTTTATAAAATCGAGATTTGAAAGCTTTCGAAGCGGTTTAAAAATACTTCTACGAATTTAGAAGCGTTTCTCGAAATGGTTCAAATACAACCGCTCCTAGGATTTATTGTAGTGGAATAGTAACCGGTGGGGTATTTAAATCAACCGATTCAAATAGTATATGTAGGAGGGGTTTCAAATCGATTGAAAATGAAGTTAACCCAAGCGAAATGCTAAACCGGTTCTACTTCCCTTTTTCAAATGCGGTTATAGATCGCTTCAAATGGTTTGTCGAACCGATTCTATTTCCCCCTTTGTAGAAGCGGTTATGGACCAACTGAAATTGTCTATCACAGGGCCGTGTAAAACCAACTATGTTTCTTTGTTTTTGAAGCGTTTATTAACTGGTCATTATAATGTTTCTGGATCGCTGCAATCATGATCTGCACTATAAGCATTCCAATCAATTATTTATTTTTTCCCCAATTATCTAAATGATTGTTTTTCAATTGACAATACAGACATCTTTGAAATGAAATATAACAAAAGATGTGCATCCAATAGAACAGCTCGATATAACAAAATGATACTGATCATTAAAAAATAAAAGGAACACACACATATATATATATATATATATATATATATGTATATACTTATCTAACAACTAACTATTTATAAGTGACAACTAGAAAGTAGTTATTTTTTTTCCTTGATAAGTCTAATCTAATTACCATCTCAATCTTCGTTGCGAGTTCTACCATCGTTCTCCTTTTCATTTGACGAAGTATGCATGTATTTGTGCATAATGTTTGTAATTTCAGTTGCCAACTCTAAAAAAATAACTGACATTACTATTATACACTTTCAAAAGTATCGTTTGACTCAATGAAATATGTAAATACCTGTGTTGGCAACATTTCAGGCCCATGAGACCCTCCACTAGTTCCATGTATTATGTTTTGTATAACACGTGCAAAAGCTTGGAATTGTTCTTGTGTTTGTCTCATCCGCTCTATTTCTATCTGAAATTGTGTCTTTTGCGCCTCCATTTGTGCCCGTCATTGTGATTCTCAAGCCTCCACATCTTTTTTCATTTTTTCTTTCATTGCTCTTAAATTCTCCGTAACATCTGCAGCTGAGTTATCATTGGACCTGTAGAACGAGCTTCATCTACATTGATCAGGGAAGACTTGGTAGGTGTTGCACTTGCTCCTGGACATCTAACTCGACCAGAATGTTCAAGGCCGAATACATCACTATAAAAAACTTAAATTGAGACAATATTATTTCTAATAGCTTAAAATAAATAAAATAAACTTTTTGAACAAGAATGCAACCGAAATGCATCCGCATGCAATTCTACAGGTTGTGTCTCTTCAGGCATATCTTATAGACGACGTGCAAAGCCTCATCTAGCAAATTTAAAAACCAAAGTTGCTGATTAAATAATTATAATTGGAAGCCATTTCAAAATGCTACATATATCTAAATCAATCGCTTCAAATAGTATTTGTAGGAGAGGTTTCAAACCGATTGAAAATGTAGGTAACCCAAGCGAAATGCTAAACCGGTTCTACTTCCCTTTTTCAAATGCGGTTATAGACCGCTTCAAATTGTTTGCCGAACCGATTCTATTTCCCCCTTTGTAGAAGCAGTTATGGACCAATTCAATTTGTCTGTCACAGGGTCGGTGTAAATCGATTCTGTTTCTTTGCTTTTGAAGCATTTATTAACTGGTCATTATAATGTTTCTGGACCGGTGCAATCATGAGTTGCACTATAAGCATTCCAATCAATTTATTTTATTTTTCCCCCAATTATCTAGATGATTACTTTTCAATTGAATACAAACATCTTTGAAATGAAAAATAACAAAAGATGTGCATCCAATAGAACAACTCGATATAACAAAATGATACTGTTCATTGAAAAATAAAAAGGAACTTCTGAATCCACAATGCCTATATATATCTCTACTTATCTAGCACAATAAACTAACTATTTACAAATGACAACTAGAAAGAGTATTTTTTTCCTTGATAAATTTAATCTAATTAGCATCTCAATCTTCGTTGTGAGTTCTACCATCGTTCTCTTTTCCATTTGATGAAGCACACATGTATTTCTGCATAATGTTTGTCATTAAAATTGCCAGCTGTAAAAAAATAAAGTCAAATCTCAATCATCAACGATCCCCAAAATTACATAATAACGCAGGGCATCTCCTAGTTCAATACATAATAAAATAACTGGGACTCATGGGAACGGGGATCGACCAGCTGAACCTCCACTCTGTCCAGCTTGGTTACCTGAATATCCTGCAAGTGGGTAACGCAGACCCAAACAACACAAAAGCAAGAAAACAAATACGAGGTCAAGCCTCAGTACAAAGAGCTATCAAAACAACTAATCATGCAACATGCTATGATCAATACTATGAAATGCATGAGGGCTATCAAGGATCGGATAGCTAGGCCAGCAAATCGACTGACAAAGCATCTCAAGCGAGCCTCTATACCACGCACAGCAAATCGGCCGGTGGAAATCATCGGTCCGTGATCATCTGGGCCCGTCAGCTCATCACATCTCGGTGGTAGACACTCGAATCCGGCAGTCACCACTCCGATGATAGCGTTGGACTTTTCGGGCACGACACATCTGTCGGCCAGTCACAACGTGGCTCTCAATCAGGTCATCAATCAATCTGTCAATCAGGCTCAATATGTATGCATGTATGCCAATAATTCATGTCATAATCTTACATGCATAATTCACGTAAAACAGAGTATAAAATCAAGCAAATATCCAACACTGCTTCACGTAATTCACACCATCAATTCAACAGACTTCATAACATCAATTTATAGCCATGTCGACGCTCAAAGCTGTAAAAGCCTCTCAATTCGTACCTTCAATCAACTGAATTCTATCTCAACAGATTTTACAAGGACACGGCACAACCACTGAAGCAAATTAGCTTCCTTCTGCTACTGCAATCACGGCAGAGACTCCCTTGAACTCAAATCTGTACCAGGTATCTAACAATCAGGTAATTTCGAACTCAACATCTAAAGTTCTAAGGTCCAGTAGCATAATTCAACTACCGAATCCTACAGAGTACTCCTCAACTCTTAAACGAGGTTTAAACTTAGCAAGGAATCACTCACCCAAAAGCACACAACACCCAAAGAACACTCTGTCAGATTTCTCCAGAAATCTTCGCACACCAGCAGCTTCACGCTCACTTCCTCAAGTCGTTCCACAGCCTAACAAGGGTAGAAATCGAAAGAGCTAGGCAAGGTGAACTCAGCGCCACCAAAATCACCCAAAACTAAGGCACCGTTCCAACTAAACAAAACGACGCCGCAACGTTCCATCAGCTGACAACAGATATCTCTTGCGAAGCGACCAAAAGTTGGTAACAGATTCTTCAACAGTGCGGAGCTCACAACAGCAACCGCAACACAACACAACGAGCGCTAATCAAAACGACAACACGTCGCACACGTCAGCAAATCTGATAAAAGCGCTACGCTACAACAGATCCATTCAAAGCAAATACGACGTCGCGTAACCTACGTCATAATATCTGATGAACTAAACGCCCGCAACAGCGATCGCTAGCGCTAGAACAATACGATTTCGTAACAACTAAATCAAATGACGTCGCATAGAATACGTCACCATATCTGTCGACAACATCAACGTTGCTGCTGCTTGTCAACACACGCAACACCTAAAATACAACTGCTGATTAGCGCTTCAACAACAGCAGTCAACACCAAAAAGTTGACCAACACGTGTCGCTTTCTCGTTAATCCTCGCACCCGCGCACTTGCTGCCAACAGCAACCTCGCTCCCGCGCCTCTAAAGCATAGCGAAACGACGACGCATTCCCTCACTCGCTACAGTAACTATCTGAAATCTAAAAATTCGAAATTCTAAAATCTGAAAATTCCAATTTCGAATTTCTCAATACTCACAGTTTCCTTTCCATTTGATGAAGTATGCATGTATTCTGCATAATGTTTGTAATTTCAATTGCCAACTCTAAAAAAATAAACTGACATTACTATTATACAATTTCAAAAGTATCATTTGACTCAACGAAATATGTAAATACCTGTGTTGGCAACATTTCAGGCCCATGAGACCCCCCACTAGTTCCAGGTATTATGTTTTGTATAACACGTGCAAAAGCTTGGAATTGTTCTTGTGTTTGTCTCATCCGCTCTATTTCTATTTGAAATTGTGCCTTTTGCGCCTCCATTTGTGCCCGTCATTGTGATTCTCAAGCCTCCATATCTTTTTTCATTTTTTCTTCCATTGCTCTTAAATTCTCCGTAACATCTGCAGCTGAGCGAGCTTCATCTACATTGATCAGGGAAGACTTGGTAGGTGCTGCACCTGCTCCTAGACATCTAACTCGCAGAATGTTCAAGGCCGAATACATCGTTGTAAAAAACTTAAATTGAGACAATATTATTTCTAATAGCTTTAACTAAATAAAATGAACTTTTTGAACAATAATGTAACCGAAATACATCATCATGCACTTCTACAGGTTGTGTTCCTTCAGACATATCTTGTAGCCGACGTTGCACAGCCTCATCTAGCAAATTCTAAAAACCAAAGTTGCTGATTAAATAAATATAATTGGAAGCCATTTCAAAATTATAACAAAGTATTACCTCATAGCGTACAACTTCATCATCAACCGGGGCACCTCCTTTTTTTTTACTTCTTTGGCTCAATTGTAGTATCTCAATACGAGTTGGGTATCTACCATTCTCTTTAAACTAATAGAATAACAAATACACATAAAACACAACAAGTGATTGCATAAATTTATAAATAATAAAAATTAATATATAGATTCGGTACATTACCATTCTCAAAAAAATATATAAAGTAAGTCGAAAACTACCATTGATGACAACATATTTTTAAAACCTATCTAATTACAGATGTTATCACTGACAACCTTCACTACCTTACCTGGGACATGTATAGTATGTAGACATGTAAGTATACATCTGCCAACACATATAATACAAAGAAATCATATATATGCACCCGAGACAGGTATAGTATGTAGACATGTAAGTATACATATGACTAACAACTCATTTCAAATAAAAATATTCAAACTTTTATACCCCATCTAACAATTTTTGTGCCACACAACACGTTACGTATTCTACCAAAACGTCTCAAAAACTACAGGCTGATAGCAATTAAACAATCCAGTACAAAAAACTTAGTATTCACCATGGAACCCAGAGCAAAGATCAAAACTTTATATCCCAAAAATATCCAACAGATGGAAGACAAGCGCAACAACCCCAGAAAAGATCGAATCCATATATACCAAGCAACAGTTCCAAGGAACCGAAAACCCACAAATCCTATGAAAGTGTGCATGAACAGAAACACTACGAACCCTAGAAACGAAAAGCAAATTAAGGGGAGGAAAAACAGACAGGAAATAGAGAAATCGAAGCTCCTTTCTTGCAGTCTCCGAATTCCCTGAGTGGGTTCCGGCGATTCGCTGTGTAATTCAAGTATCGGATGCTCAACAGTTGCGAGGGAAATGAAAGAAACTGTAAATTCTCTGAGTGGAAATTGTAATGTTTCACGATGTAAATGGAAATTGGCCAACGAAAGGAGAAATTTTATTGCCAAAATTAAAAAAAATACAAGAGAAATTTTATTGCCAAAATGGCAAAAAAAAAAATTAATAACTGGATACGCAATAAGAATGGAAAAAAAGTCAATTCATGGATTTCATTGCCGGACTCCGATTAGCAAGAATATGTAATGGTTCAACTACATATATATTGTCGCCAATAAAATATGTGATGTTTCTCCTAAAAATATTGATTAGAATACTAAGTTCTAATTTTTTACTAACCCTTCTATTTCTAATTTAAGAAACCTTTTAAGTCATTACAAGAATTTCTGTAATTGATCATATGCCGGGGTGTATATTATGACAACTGAAACGGTGAATTGAATCGCTTCTATAGACTAGTAACATGTTGAAGCGGTTACACTCTTAACTGCTTCAATTGATTGATTTTTCAGATGCGATTTATTATGTGATTTTAATTTTGTGCTTAAAACTACGTTGGACATGTTGATTGAATCATTGTCAAACGTATATTAATGTTCTTAATTTGATGTAGAATTTTGTGACGGGACATTTGCTTCCGATGCACATAATAATTTAAGATTAAACTTTTTAAAAGAAATTCAACGTGTTTTTGGAGAGAACAGAGACTAAAAAAAACTGTACAGATTATGATGGTTTAAGTTTTTTTTTTTTACAAAAAGATGGCATGGTTGAAAATGAATGATTAGCTAATGGCGTCCACAGATGAATGATTAAACTGTTACAAACGGGAAAAGAGAAAATTAAAGTTGCACGCAATTTTAAACTAAATAGTGTACCGTGGATGTTTTATAAAATATATTTTTAATTACATCATATCTGAACATGCACAATCTAGGGATAAATATATAAATTTTAGAAAATATTCTACTATCAAGAGTAACCATTAAAAAACAATTAATTGTTTCTTAGTTTTTTTATAATTTGATATAAAATTTCTCATGTTTCTCTCGCGCTTAATGTGGTCAAACCTTAGTTTGCCCATTTTTTTCCAAGTTTTAGTCGGGGCGAAAAATTTTCTTTCACATTTAATTAGATACTGATTTTCTTATTGGTCTCCCAACAAGAGTAGAATTAACTGAGAGCTTTAAGAACTCAGCAGCATACGGACATATAGTAAATTTTATTTCATGTTTTGATACATTGAAAGGGTGGAAAATACAATTTAACCGAATAATTTAGACAATATACCTGCAAGATAAAAAAACTGCAAAATAAAAGGCTGGCATGGTCAAAGATCCAAGAAATGGCACCTCCAGCAAGGAGATAGACATAGCCTGATGTGGATTTCATACTATCTTTGCATCCAGCAAAATCGGAGTCAGTATACCCAATGGTCTCAAGCTGATCCAACCTCCGATATGTGAGCATGTAATTCTTTGTTCTCTGTAAGTACCGTAAAACTCTTTTGACTGCTTTCCAATGTTCCATTCCTGGGTTACTTAAATATCGTCCCAACATCCCTGTCACGTACGCAATATCCGGACGTGTACAAACTTGAGCATACATCAGACTTTCAATTTTGTCGGATCAAGAATCGACCAAGACGTTTTGTTCGTTAAATTAAGCTTATATTGGTTCAAAATTTGTATTTTTTTTAAATATTTACTAGCTGTGTACATATTCAAGGCTTTATATATACGTGTGGGGTATATTTTGATAGATATCAGAATAAGAGTACGAAAATTTTTAAGAACTCCATATTTTTTTTAGGACAATAGAACTTAATTATACGCATATACATTTGATCTTACCACTGAAAATAAAAGTTCTTGATCTCATGTCAATAGTTGAAGATATTTTAAATGTCACGACTTATATTTGTTAAATCTAAGTTGTGAATAATATATCTGGCAAGTATAAACTTTTCAGGACAAATCTATTTGGGAGATCACAATATAAATTACATAACACAAATCGTGTGTATATATATGTTTTTTCAAGGGTAATAATGCTATCAGCAGATTAGATGTAACAGTAAGTTATTCTTATAATAAATATATAAATAATATCATAACATCAGGGCCCGAAAAGGGAAATATTAACTATTAAGAGGGGAATGTTGTAAATAATTGAAGATTCATGAATAAATCCAGAAATCATAATCATGTCAAATCACCAGATCTGAAACTGAATCTATAACCGAATGCGGAAGCGTACCTGAAGCCATAGTGCTGAATCCTTTGAGAACGATTGGTTGATCTTCCAGATCTGAGCGTTCTTCGTGAGAGCCATTTTGTTTCTCTCAGAATATATTCTAGTAATGGGAGTTAAAATATGAAACGTGATACGTCAGATCTGGGGACCATACCATTAAATAGATAATTCATTGAATTATCTCCTGTAATTGTTGTTTTAGCTCATCATTAAAACAGTAATTATACTTTAGGCTCTACACATAAAAGGTCCATATCCAATTAGATACATTAAAGCCCAATAATCCAAAACTTTACTTGATCACTTTAATTCGGGCTTAACTTTATTAACAGCCCACAACATATAACCTCTCACATATAAGCCCATATAATTAATTGATCCAACAATCTCCCACTTGGGCTATATGTGTGACCTTACGGTTATGTGTTGTGCAAAATAACCTTATGAGCTCAAAAATGCTAATCTCGTCCATCAATTGTGTCAACACAGGATCAAAGCAGCCTTCGTTACATTCATCGTAACTCGACCCATCAATGTTCACATGTATCAAAACAACTGAACGACATAGATTGTGATATGGATGTGTAGCAAGGAAATTTCACGCAATGTGATCCACGTGCCTATTTCCAACTGGTCCACCCTTAAACTTTATTTGAGATCAAACTTTAATATTATCAGAGTGTGAATGAAAATTCAAACTTTATTTCTGCAGAAAATATCCTTAAACAATAACCAAAAAAACCATCTATCACAAATAAACATATATATGACAAACTCCCTCTAAAATTGAATATCCTCAATTGACACAACGCCCATGTGAGCAGTATGCTCATGAAACTGTTTGGGCGG
>KQ988199.1:408680-436752 GCA_001598015.1 Dorcoceras hygrometricum
AAAATCGTCTATAACAAATAAACATATAATATGACAAACTCCCACTAAAACTGAATATCCTCAATTGACCTAACGCCCATGTGAGCAGTATGCTCATGAAACTGTTTGGGCGGTAGTCCCTTAGTAAGCGGATCCGCAACCATGGAGTTTGTACCTATATGTTCAATAGACAACTGTCCACTCTGAATTCTTTCTTTAACAACCAAGAACTTGATGTCGATATGCTTTGACTTCGTAGTGCTCCTGTTGTTATTGGAATATAAAACTGCTGATTTATTGTCACAATGTAACTTTAATGGTCTTTCAATACCATCAACAATGCGCAGTCCCGTGACAAAATTCCGCAGCCATAGTCCATGATTGGATGCTTCATAACAGGCTATAAATTCAGCATCCATAGTAGAAGATGCTATAATGGACTGTTTAGCACTCTTCCAAGAAATGGCACCTCCAGCAAGGAGATAGACATAGCCTGATGTGGATTTCATACTATCTTTGCATCCAGCAAAATCGGAGTCAGTATACCCAATGGTCTCAAGCTGATCCAACCTCCGATATGTGAGCATGTAATTCTTTGTTCTCTGTAAGTACCGTAAAACTCTTTTGACTGCTTTCCAATGTTCCATTCCTGGGTTACTTAAATATCGTCCCAACATCCCTGTCACGTACGCAATATCCGGACGTGTACAAACTTGAGCATACATCAGACTTTCAATTTTGTCGGATCAAGAATCGACCAAGACGTTTTGTTCGTTAAATTAAGCTTATATTGGTTCAAAATTTGTATTTTTTTTAAATATTTACTAGCTGTGTACATATTCAAGGCTTTATATATACGTGTGGGGTATATTTTGATAGATATCAGAATAAGAGTACGAAAATTTTTAAGAACTCCATATTTTTTTTAGGACAATAGAACTTAATTATACGCATATACATTTGATCTTACCACTGAAAATAAAAGTTCTTGATCTCATGTCAATAGTTGAAGATATTTTAAATGTCACGACTTATATTTGTTAAATCTAAGTTGTGAATAATATATCTGGCAAGTATAAACTTTTCAGGACAAATCTATTTGGGAGATCACAATATAAATTACATAACACAAATCGTGTGTATATATATGTTTTTTCAAGGGTAATAATGCTATCAGCAGATTAGATGTAACATTAAGTTATTCTTATAATAAATATATAAATAATATCATAACGTCAGGGCCCGAAAAGGAAAATATTAACTATTAAGAGGGGAAAATAATAATTAAAACATAAAAGGTTATTTGAAGCGACTTCAAATTGAAAAGAGATTCGACTTTTTGATGCTTGATCCCTACTATTACCCCCTCCAAGTTTTGTCCCTCCTGCACTTGATTCCCGTCCACAACAAGCAATCATGCATGTGAGTTTACATTAACACCCCTGGACTAAGTAGCTTTAATTTGAGCAACCATCATTGTTAATTAAACGATACTACGTTGTGTTACAGCACTGATTCTGATTCTCCTCATTCTCCATATGGAGTGAGCATAGATATATCTACGCGAATCAAATGGTTCATTGGTTTGTGGGATCTTCAGGGCTCGACTTGATAATCAGCTTGTTCAAGTTCGTTCGTTAAGTTTATCAACCCGATTTCGAGCTCAACAAGGTTATCGACCCGAGTTCGAGCTTAAGAATATGACAAACATGTTCGTGAGCTCGAGCTCGATCTCAACTCGTGTGCCTGGCTCGTGGGCTTGAGCTCGTTTGGGTGGCTCCAGAGCTTAAACTCAAGTTTGGCTCGTTTAGGTGGCCACTGACGTATATGTTTATATGGCTTACATCGAAAGACTCCTATGTTTAGTTGATAGATAAAAATATAGTACTATATGTAAAATGGCTGGTGCTATATGTTGAGGTCGACGCATTAAAATAACATGGACATGTACTAATAGTCCACCAAAGTTAGATAAATATGTTTTTATTATGCCAAAACCTTTTTCAAAAAGCTAGCATGATAGATTAACAAAACATGAACGGAAATAATATCTTTGATCCTATAATTTGCAAATATTAAATTTTTATGCTGTTACAAATAATTTACATCATCTGTTTTCGTTTTTAGCCCTATAACTTATCATTTTTAGTCATGTAACTCATATAGTTTCAAATTTTGCTGTGTAAGTTGTGTACAATTTGAAAGAAAAATAACAAAAAACGTAAGAACATGACTGAAATAGAAAATTTATCGTAACATGACCAAAAAGTTAAAAAAAAATGCACATTATGTGACTAAATATGTAATTTATTTTAACATGACAAAAGTAGAAAAATATAAGTTAAAAGGACAAAAGATGTATTTTCCTCAAATATGATCCAAATCTTATAATAACATTGTCGCACTGATATATCTAAAATTTAATTAAACAAGTATCTATAATTAAGAATTTTTTTTAAAATAATTATATATTTTATGGGTTTAGAGTAAATAATAATTTTAAGTCAATATTCTCAGTATATTACTTGAAATTTATAATTTTGCTAGAATTAAGATATTTTATAATATAATATGTTAAATAGATCGTATAACGAATTTATATGGAATAATGTATATTTAGTTATATATGTTTGTCGCTTTTTTATTTTTTGGTTATCTACGATGTCAAAATTAGTTTTAGTGTTATATATTTTAATTTTTGACATTTAGCGTAATTAAAAATGACTTAAATATCAAACGTATGATAATTAAAACGTAGAATCTTTGAATCATGAACCCTCTTGTTTAACAAAATGTAGTTTATTATGTGATTAATGTAACTAAAAAGAATATAACGATAAGAAACTGAATTATATGATAAGATATACATTATATGTGTTTTTTTGTGTGATAATATGTTGATGTGTAGTAATTGCCCTTATTAAGTATAGTTATCGAACCGTAGAGCTTGAGTTGCTATACAATTTAAAAGATTGAAGTTGCACCGTTACTATCAGTTATAACTTTTGATAAAACGACAAGCGCTCGATCCTACAATTGATATCAGAGCTAAGGTCACGGGTTCGATTCTCATTGATTGCAAGGAGTGCAATTATGGGAGGGAGATTGTGAGGTGCAATATTGACCCTTGCTAGGTAGAGCGATCGAACCATGGCGCTTGATTTGCTATCGGGTTTAAAAGATTAAAGTTGCATAGTTACCATCAGCTATAACTTTTGGTAAAACGACAAACGATCGACCCTACATATAATATATACATGCATAACATTTTGAATTGATTCATAGAAGATGACCCCAAAAACTATTATATATACACATATATTATTATGTGATTTTTATTGTAGTTGTGTTATGTAATATTAGGTAATCGATTCTATGCCAGTATTATTGTTATTTGGTATTTCATATTTGAAACTTAAATATAGTACTTTAGAATGTTGTTCGATGATGTACCGAGTTATGTACTATTAGTTGTCAGTTTTATTATTTTGGTTAATTATATAAATTTATTATTTTATGTTTTAGTTTAGAATTAGTTTATAAAATATATTGTATTATACGCTTAAACTCGATTTTATTGTTTAAGGTGCTCGAATCAAGTTTGGTCTCTATATCAATTATAAAGCCGAAAACCAGCCCGAAAAAGAGCCAGGAAACTAGCCCAAAACGAGATTGAAAAAGAGCCAGGAAACTAGATATATAGTTATCGCAACTCCACCAACCACAAATGGATCATAGTCGCATTAGCAAACCTTCAATCCAAGACACGATATTCCCTATAAACAATCATACGGACCCAAAACTCTAGACCCATTTGGTTGGACCAAAATTTTTTGGTTCAAACTATAAAACGAGGGATCTCGTATATGATATTGGTACGACATTGCTTTCAAATAATTTGTTCAAGGGCTACAAAAACATTAATCAAAGCTGAAATTAAGCATCCACACTTATACTTAGTTTTAATTAAGTGTCGACTTAGTTTTAATTAAGTTTTAATTAATATAACGTTAATAAATGCCTTATAAATTAATACTATCTCGCGATCCATGTTGTGCCGACTGAGATAACGTGTTGTATTTTTGTTAAAGATATATATAATGCACCTTTATAATGAAATTGTTGCGTTATTCATCGATAAATTTAAGTCTTTGTGTGCAATAAATTAAAAAGTTTCAAGTTATATACCTCTATATATAAATATTTAACCAATCATAAGTTTAATTGAAACAGCCACAAACTAATATTAGCATAAAATGGTAGTATTAATATAGATATATACAAAATAAAATCATGCAAGTGTGATTGGTATCTTGATGCTCCAAATAATATATATATATATATATATATATATATATATATTCGACGAGCTGCCACACCTCAGGAGATCGGGGACGTCGGGACAGCTGATTGATGAAGGGTGGTCGAGGCCTTCGAAACACCTACAGCCACAGATAATCGGTCAGAGGACGTCGGAAGTGTGTCCGGCGAAACCCCTCCGATGCTTAAGTCATGTATGGGAGCAAAAAGAGAGCGATAGAGAATATATGTGCGCTGAAAACAAGTGAATGTGTGTATATCCTAATGCGAGAGCGTACCTGGGTATTTCTAGAGAGGTTAGGCGATGGAGATGAGCGCTTTACCCGACCCTGAACTATTTACTCGACAGGCGATGCGGTGGGCACTTATCCTGACGAAGATTACGCCTAGATTGATGAGTATCTTGAGCGAGATTGTCTCCGTGATTCCCGATGATCTCGTTGTTCAAATAGAGATAAGCGTATACTGGTTGGACTCTTGGAGGCATGATCCTCTCATCGGGAAACTCTCCCGAACTGTGCGTAAGTCATCGGGTAATCCTCCCGAGCTATCGACGTAGTTCAGCATCTGGTGCGTGCAGTTCGGACCTCGGGTCCCGAGGTGGTAATAGGGGCATCACATATCATACAGCACCGAACCATATATGTTATCGACGGATAACTTTATGAGTTTAATACATATATTTAGGATGGTATAACATATCACACAATATCAAAATCATATATCGTAAAAAATTTAAGATATAAGAAAATATATACTAATATATATATCGATAAATAGCAGTATAAACACCTCTCCAAAATGTAGAATAAAATTTGCATATTGTATCAAAAAATTTTATACACCAAGGTTGCTGTCGGTCGAACCGGAAATTTATTATCCCGAGATTTTGTTATTGTTTCAAAAATACTATTTTATAGAGCTATGTATCTCATAAATATTTAGTTTGTAGCTTTATTATATAAAATCACTCCCCTAGTTTTCATCTTTACTTAAATTATAAAATGTTTGGGAAAAAATGAAGTAACTATAATATAAGTGACCATTTCTTTCTATTTTTTTTTAATTTTAATATAAATGCCTATTGTAGTCAGTAGTGACAGCTCCGGGTGGCAAGAGAAGTCGGGGACTTGACAAGTGAGTAGTCGGGCTTCTTGATACGAAAACGAACAGACACAAACGCATATATACGCGTTTGCCCCTACATAAGCTCAGGAGGAAAAGAAAGGAATTAATTACGAGATATACAGCAAGCAACATGTGTGTACATGGTAATGTGGTGACGTGGAAGAGTGATACAATTGCTATGAATTAGAATGTACTAGGTTTAAATCCATAGATAACTATTCAGTTTCCACAATTCACATATTCGCATATCTCTTATTCCCTTCTAACAGTCAATATATTGTCTGCATTATATTTGAAATGCAAAATTTTATAAGAGTAAAATTAATTGTTGTCACCATATCCTAGGATAAGTTAAAGTTACTGAACACTAGTTAAAACCATTATACCACGGTTGGCAAAGAAATATGTAGATAGAAGAAAAGCAATCAGCCTTCCATCCTTCCGATGAACGAATGAATGGTAACGATGAATCGTTAATTTTCAAATATGATGTAAATAAATATTTCACCTCGAGTTTGGTTTGGTGAGCTTCTGTCCTCATCTCTCTATTCGTGTTCGGGTACCTCGATTCGGAGGATGATCTGCAATAGAGAAAAAACAGTTAGAGAACGCCCGATGTACTTCCGACATTAAAGTTATATCTTGATCCGTGCAAGAAATGCAAGAATGCAATTAAGTATCACATAGTGCATTATTGTGTGAATGTAAATATGAGATGTACCTGATTATTTATGAGAGAAAAGATATGTCAGTTATGATAGGTTACATAGAAACTTTTTGTCTGTTATTAGATGTGTCGTGATTTCCATCTCTATCGAGATTCACGTGATTAGTTCGTTACCGTTGCATTTAACATAGTTGAGCGTCTGGTCCCAAGCTATTTGGATCAAGTTATTGCCTTCACGGATCAAAATTAGAGGAATCAAACTCCATTAAGCTATTTGGATTACTGCATGCTTAAGTGAATTTTATATCTCCATTCTCCATTACTCATGATGCAGTCTTGTACAAAATGTTTGCCGCAACAAATTAAATTCAAAATAAACAGCATGACACTAATTAACATTTTTGAAATCAAATTCGAATGGTCAGACAAACATCTTGAACACAATACAGACGGTCCTCAGTCGGATTAACATATACAAATATTGGAAAAGCGTGCTGACCTTGTTTCCTGTGCGACCCTGCGGAGTCCCGTACAACATGATTGTGGAATAACGAATTTCGTCCAGACTGGGAACTTTCAATAGGGTCTGACGCTTTTACCCGAAAAGACACTAAAAACGTGTGATAGTTATATCCTTAACCCGTGGCTATCTCTGTCTATATGAAATTCGAATTCGCACACCCAAAGGAAAGGGGAAAAAAAAAAAAACCTTAAGTACTCTCTCTCTCTACTAAAACAAGTTGTAAAAATTCTCTTAAAAACAAGTTGTAAAAATGCTACCCCCGGTCTCTCTCTCTGTCTCGCTCAAAAACGTTTTTTCTACCCCTCATCCCACACATCGAACACAACACCGCCGAATATAATCCAGTCACGTTGTCCCTAATTAATCGATTCGCTATCCTTAATCCTCCGCAATCGGGCCGCGGATTAGCGTCACCAATCTCGTTCCCAAGTCACGTATCATTTCGTGAGCAAAAAAAAGAGAGAAAATAAAAAAACTGAGCATCTGTTTACCGTTTTGAAAACCTCTGTTTCCCGCCGCCGGATATACTGTTATTACCCGCAAATCAGTTTCTCCGGCTGCGCACGACTGTGAGCCGTGGCGCGCCACTGGATTTACCGAAATACCCTTGACCGGATTGCTTCAATTCCCCCTCCCTTTCGTTCGTCTGTGCTAACTGTCGAGGTTAGTTTTTCCGGGAAAGGAATTGAACAATCAGTTGTCTGTTTCGACCCAGATGGGTTTCACTTCGGATTAGGGTTTGTTTCGTTGTAGATTTAGGGGTTTTTTTATTTTGCATCGGTTTTGATCGTGGCTTTTCCTGGCCTAGTTTCGACGAATTCCGAGTGTTAAGTGGCCGATCCATGTGTTTCACCTTAAATTTTCTTTTTGTTAATTTGGATATCAATTACATGGGGCCATTTTTATAATAATTCAAATTTAAATCAACGAACAAAACTTTCCGTGAACATTCAGATTAAATCTTCTGTATTGATTCATCCGCATCACTAAATGCTGGCATGCTCGTTGTGTATCATTATTTTCTGGAGAAGTTAATAAGCTTTCCTTGCTTTCAGTTAGCTGGATAATCTGCTATTCAATTTCTGGGTACTCGCCAACGTTCCCATGTGAATAAAAAGGCATGGCCTTTTTTAGGAATTTTCCAGGTGAAATGATAGAACAGAATGAATTGAACGATAAAAACCAGTCACAACAGCTGACCGTTAATAGAAATAGAATACATGAGAACGCAGCCATGGACAACGAGGATCTACCAAAACCTACACTCAATCTTGATAATGGAGAAGATGATGACAAACCTTTGAGAATAGGACATACACAGTCACCTATGAGGAGAATGCCTGCGGGTGGGAAGTGGGGTTCGAGTTTTTGGAAGGATTGCCAGCCCACTGCATCACATTCTGGGGAGGAGTCTAGAAGTGTTTCAGAATTTAAAGGGTCTGATTTGGAGGAATCATCTGATGGCGCAGAAGATAGGATGGAATCTGAAAGTTATGACACTAGAAAAAAGAAAGCGACTGGCAAGGGACATCAAATTGTTCCTGCAGATGAGATGTTGTCTGATGAGTACTATGAGCAGGACGGAGATGATAATAGTGATACAGCAAATCATCACAGAACTGTGAACCAATCAAGCGGGTTTAGTTTAAGGCTGCCATCTCGACCTGTTGCTTCAAGTGGTATCATTGGGAAATCAAGAACGTTGAAGGCTAACAGATATGATAATGATGATGCTGATTTTGAAGATGACGATGATGAAGATGATGACAAAGATGGTCATTGTTTTTTCTGCTCTTCAATATTTTTTGATAATGATATGTTTTGTTATGATTGGTGGAAGAAGACTGCTATGTTTCTTGTAGATATGGTTTGTATCAAAATTAACTAGATTTCTTGTGTGTAGGAGATGACCCTGATGATGCTGACTTTGATCCTGATTCTGGGGCCACGGGCGAGCACTGGGGAACCAAGGTTCTCTATAATTCACTGATGTTGCTGATGCACTTGCTATAGTTACAAATGTTGTGGCTTAATTGCAAGGGCTGAGTGAGTTAATTAAATATACACATATTTCTGGAACTTTAGTATGACTTGGTGGCATGTTGGCTGTCATTTTAAAGAAAAGTTATATTGGCTTCACTTTGTGCTTGTGATATTGCAGCCATTCTCTGTAGCTTCTTTTGGCATTTATGTTACTTTATATTAGTCACTTTTAAAGAAGGTTATTTGCACATCCAGAACATGATATTTTCGTTTGCTGAAGTTGATCTGGATCTCTGTGTTGTTTTGATAGAGGACATGAGTTAGTAATAATTTTTTAGGCAGGTTGCATGAAAATTGATTTTTTTAATTTGAAGGTATTACACAAATTTCTTTTCCTCTCCTTCTCCTCTACTGAAATGGTGACCTTGGTGTGAGAAACATTTATCATTCATGGAGAACGTATCAAATAGCTAGGATGGAACAATGGTGGATACTTAGACGCGTACGAATAGACACGTTAGAATAAACCTATTTTTGTGGGATTTTTGTCACTTAATAAGAGACACATCTGAATCTGCAAGTTCCACACCTGGTTATGGTATATGGATTAATGAATGAGAAATTTATACTTAGTAAGATATGAAAATAACACAATTGTTTCACCTTATTACTATGGTACTGATATAATTATATATGAGTACCTACATGTTTGCTTAGCACGTGTATATGAATCGACATCACAGTACGTGCTCGGGAAAATTTTTGAAGAGTGGCTGTGAGTTGCCTTCCGTATTGAGAAGACATTGTTTAGGTGGATTATGCTTCGCATTTGAAGAATTCACAAATGCCAAGTTGTCCGTGTCAATATGTGGATATGTGTTTCAATAAATCATGAACTTTATTTATTTATTTAAAATAAAAATTTTAAAAGTAATTTTACTAATTGAGTGGATCTGTTAGTTTTCTGTGTTTTATACTTTTATAGTGGGATTGATTGATCTTCTACGATACGTCCCAAGTTTGACATCTTTTTTGGCTTCCGTTTGGTAATAGCTCAGTACTGTGTTTAATTCTGCAGCATGTTCCTTTGGAAAAATAATATACTTGTATGTGAGGATATTCTCTGTTTTGCTAGGTATGTTATGATGTGATCTTAGGGGATTTTCTTATCTCTGTCTAGGATAGAGATGAAGATTGGGATGCTGAAGAATCCGATGAAGAAGATAATGGTAAGGATGATGATTTGGATATCTCCGATGAAGATGATGTTTACATAAAGAAAAGCAGGGCCAAGCATTCAGCAAAGAGTGGCCGAACTTCAAAGTCAACAAGGGAAAAATCACTTGCGCTATCCTCTCGGCGAAAGACAGGCAGAACTTTTATTGAGGAAGATGAAAAGGAATCTTCTGCTGAGAACTCTGAATATTACAGTGATGATGGTTTTAGAAGTGCAAGGAGAGATCCTACTGCACGCAGAAAGAATGGAGGACGATCTGTGTCTGTTAAAGCTTCCACACGGAACAATGAACCACGGACTTCAGGTCGTTCAGTTCGGAAAGTATCATATGTTGAGAGTGATGAAAGTGAAGATCTTGATGAAGGGAACAAAATGAGGACACATAAGGTGTGTTATTGTCTTATGAATTTACAGTTAAACTCTAGCACGTAAGCTTTGTAAGTTGATTGTAATATATCATGGTTGTATTTCTTTTAATTTGTTGAATAGCATTATTTTGTGGTTCAAGTATTTTGGCTTTTATTCTGCCATTTGAATTTGATTTGAAGACCATACTTTGGTTGCATTGCCAGTTATGTTTAGGCTAAGCTAATCGTATCATTTTTTTTGTGGACCTTGATTATTAATTTAAACGGTGGATGGCTCTATAGTTTTGGTCTTTCCTTTGACACTGTTCCATCAGTAGAAGTAACTAATCTGTCGTAAATTGGTCACTTTGTATGTGGAGTCAATAATGGATTCTGATGATGTTTGTTCTCCTTCTTTAGAATTTCCCGTCTTCACATTATGATATGGATTTTGGAAGGGTACTATGCTTGAGTGAGACATCATACGACTTTTTTTCTATTTGGGTATTTCATGCAATGTTGTGGACCTTTACTTTGTGGAACAGTACCCTTCTTTTATACATTAGCTTTTGTGATCTTCTGAGCTACGTTCTTGGCTTGTGGAACATGCTAAGGACAGCTTTTCTATTTGTTGTCCTGTCTCCTTCTTAGAGTTGGCTTCCAATCAAAAGGAAATATTTGTTTGGCTGTTGATGAAATGGACTATTTATAGAATGCAGCTGATAGATTTGCTACTTCACAAACATGTAATGGTTAACTCAGGCATTGTTGCATGATTTATTGGATGCACTTATCTGGAATGCAATTTCAAAATAAGTGATGCAATTGTCAAAATATTTCTATTGTAGAGAGTGAGGACATCATCTAACTTGTATCTTCGTTATTGCTTGCCCCCTCTTCTTGTTTTCTTTTCCTTGGTTTTTTATTTGTTATGATTCCTGGATATGCTACTAGTTTAGACTTTATGTGATCAAGTTCTCCCTAATGTTGTGTTGATCTTTGTTATGTTTATCTAGAAGGAAGAGATTGAAGAAGATGATGGTGATGCAATTGAGAAGGTATTGTGGCATCAACCAAAGGGTATGGCCGAAGAAGCTTTGAGAAGTAATAAACCAACTGATCCTGTGGTTTTGAGCTATTTGTTTGACTCGGAGCCAGATTGGAATGAGATAGAGTTTTTAATAAAATGGAAAGGGCAGTCTCATTTACATTGCCAATGGAAACCACTCTCTGAACTACAGAATGTAAGTGTTTTAGACTCCAGCTGCTGAAGTAACACTTAGCTCTGGTAGGGAAAGTTAATTTGAACTACTGTGTTCGAACTTATTCATAAATTTTTGGCATATTGCAATACTTGAACATACACCTTGGGCACCATGAGCCATAAACTTATATTAGGGCATATTGCACCCCCGAACCAACAAATTTGCCACACATCCTGAAAGTAGATTATTTTTTAATGAATTTGTTTAAATTTTATAACTACAAACTAAAATAAACCTTATGATATAGTTTCTTTTTTTTTTTAAATTATTAAATAACTATTGTTGTAATGTTGCTTCAACTAATTAGTAAATGTTAGAGAAATTCTGGTTCAATAGACTTTACAAACAAATAAAATTGAAGATTTGAAACTAGTTCCTATCTATAGATGGTGTCTTGTACATCGTCTCTTCATGTTTTTTTGATTTTATAATTTTTAGCTCGACAGTATAACTTTTTGTCCGGAAAAATATTATTAAAAGCTCTGCAATTGAAATAGGGGTATTACTGCAAGTTACATAAAACAATTACTGAAGAGTTACATAAAATGAATGAGTGTAGTTAAATTTATGATCAGTAGATTTAAAATTCAAAACTGTGGATAAGTTAATTGATATCTGCTTTAGGTTTTATTATTGAATAAAGTTCATATAGTGGATCAAGCGTGTATGGACATATTAACATTATAATGGGACAAGAAAAATAAATGAAATGAATTAAAATAATTAGTTGAAAACAATCATATTATACAGTTGTACCAAATTATTGGAATAAGTGCAAGAATATAGTTTTTATAAATGTTGAGTTATTTTTATTTGGTTGTTGGGTCAACATGATTGAAGATCCAAAAGTTTATTATTTTCTTTTCATTTAATTCAATGAGAAAAATTTATATAAATACATGACCATTTCTGAAAGGTGATAAATCATTACTTGGGTGTGTTTCCGAAGTGCAATGTGCCAGAAATCCAATTTTGAGCACCATTATGCCTATGGTGTGTATTTAGTTGGTGTAATGTTTACTTTGTCATCCTTCTGTGATGTTCCCAAGGGTGATTAATATTTTGGTATTTTTTTCAGCTCAGTGGTTTTAAGAAGGTTTTGAATTACACCAAAAAAGTGATGGAGGATGTCAAGTATCGGAAAATGTTATCCCGCGAGGAGGTAATTTGATGATTATCTTTGTTAAATAATGAAATTAATTGCAACTTGGTAACACAGAAGCTATGTGAATATTGTTCTGGTAAAAAGTTGTCCCTTGTATTTTGGTCATATTTTTTGTTGAGTAAGCATTTTACATTTATCAGATTGGTGTAAAAAACTACTTTTCCAGCCGTGTTCGGGCTTACCTAGATGCCTAAAATATATATGGATAAAAGTTTCTCTGAAGCTGGGAGAATATATGATCAAGTAATGGATCTATATTCTTGATCCATATTTTCCGAAAGTTGTTATGTATCTAACAATTCTTTGTTTAATGTTGCTAAATATTATGAATGTGGACTTTTGTAGATCAAACAATTTATTGTTCCTTTGATAGTTTCATCATATTTATGTTGATGTGGACTTGTAGATTTCCATGTTGTATGCCTGTGCTATCGCTTTACTTTGAAAGCATGAGACATTTACCATTTGTCTGCCTTATTTGGTTATTGTTAACTGCACAAGCTTTCTTTAGATTTATTCTTAACTATGACTTCTGTATGTGGTTAGATTGAGGTAAATGATGTGAGCAAGGAAATGGATCTGGACATTATCAAACTAAACAGCCAGGTTTTCTATTTTAACCCTCGTATCTTTTGGTGTTTTATTTATGCACCATACATTTGCTATTTTGCTTACATTCCTATCACAAGCCTCTTGTGATTGGTTTTGAAATTCATCCTTAGGTTGAGCGAGTGATTGCTGCCAGGGTCACCAAAGATGGTTTGGGTAATGTAGTACCAGAATATTTGGTCAAGTGGCGTGGGCTCTCATATGCTGAAGCTACTTGGTATTTCCCGCTTGATTTAATGTGCCTCCATGTGCTTGACTTCTGGTGTGATAGAATCTACCATTAACTATTTTCATGTTAAACTATGTAGTTGGAAATTGAGATCCTGTCGTTTTAGGTGTGAATAAGCTGTGTAGTTGTTCCTTTGGAAACTCAGATCTTGAAGTTTTCATTGTGTCTTATTGCAGGGAGAAAGATGTTGATATTTCATTTGCCCAGGATGCTATTGATGAGTACAAGGTATGACTTCATATGACTTTTTCCTGTCCTTCTTAATTATCTTTTCAGCATCAAACGTGTTACTTTGTTTTATTGCAATACTTTACCAATTTTGACAAGTTTTTAAAGTGAATCTACCATGTCTTAAAGATTTATTTCTTGTCTCTGATATGGAATGTTGTTTGTATGGAGTAACATTCCTTATTTTGTTTTATAAGCTATGTTAATGCTTCAAAGGACTCGTCTAGCCACGTGTTCACATTTAATTGGATCAGTTTGTGAAAGAAAATAAAGTACCATTATTTTTTGGCTTTATATGTTGGATTTAGTTTCCCTGAACTGTGAGTAGTCTAATTATCCATATCTTCTTTTTAAGTTACTTTCTTTTCTTTTTCTTACCCAGATTCAGTTACACCTGTGTGTATGGCAATATATTTTTCTCTAGTTTTATGTACATTGTTTTGATTTGATTCGAGATAGTTGTTGTATGATCAGGCAGCTCTGCTTTGCCGATTTATATGCCATACATATAAGTGTCAATTATGTTACTTGAATTTATTCAACTATCAACTTGATGTTCTGAGCATTCGATTAGTTTATATAGATCATGATCTTTTCATTGAAGCAGGCTCGTGAGGCCGCGATTATGGTGCAGGGGAAGACTGTTGATTTCCAGAGGAAAAAAAGCAAAGGTTTGTTATTACACCTATACATTCTCAAATTTCTGCTCTGATTGACACATTGATGTTATCAACGATTGGTCGTACGGCGGAAATGCCAGATTCGTTATGAGTTTGTTGCATCATACAGATGAGAATCAAAGTCCCCGGAGGGCTAAATGTCTCGTATCATCTTGTTGTTTTCTTGTCCTGCTATTGTCACTTGAATTCATTCTTAGTATTATTTTTCGTTTATCTACTGTACTTTTATATCACAAAGATTGCTTCACCTTGTCTCAGGAAGTCTTAGGAAGTTGGATGAGCAGCCCGAGTGGTTGAAAGGGGGGAATCTTAGAGATTACCAGCTTGAAGGTTTGAATTTTTTAGTTAACAGGTGCGAACGTGGTTCAAGTTGGATTATTTTATGCAGCTATCTTATAATGTTTCAATCATTTGCATTTCTCGTAAAGATGTCCTGATCAGTGTCTCTTTTGCAGCACAGCTGGAGAAATGATACTAATGTAATCTTAGCTGATGAAATGGGGCTTGGAAAAACCGTGCAGTCAGTTTCAATGCTTGGATTTTTGCAGGTACTTAAAAAACTTATCATGCTAGTAAATTTGAACCTTTTTCGAATGTATGACAGCTATCCTTCTCTGATTGTTTCTGCAGAACTCTCAGCAAATTCCAGGACCTTTTCTTGTGGTTGTTCCGTTGTCTACTTTATCGAATTGGGCAAAAGAATTTAAAAAGTGGTTGCCAGAAATGAACGTTATTATTTATGTTGGAACACGTGCTAGCCGTGAGGTTGGGAAGTTCTCTTCCTATATTTTACTTGCTTTCGAGTCGATTTAATGCTTATACATTAATATGTTGATGCCGTTGCATGGTTGATAATGTTTTATTTTACTACTATTTTTTGTATTCATGCATGCTTGTAAGAGTTGGAGCTTCTGGGCTTTCCTTTAAATTTATGTTTCTGGATTGCTTATTGGTTTTTTTGATCCGTTAAACTCTTCTTGTGAAGGAATAATATGTTGGAATCTTGAGGAATGACAGGCATTGCTTACATCTGTTAGAAATATTTTCTTTGATTAGAATGTGGATCACGTTCTGTGGATCATAATTCTTCACCATTTCTTAATTTAAGTTCTATTTTATGTTTCTTGTTATGCAGTTTTGTCTTTTAAATTTTTCATTGCTTGTTTATGAATACATTTTTTCCAATCATGTTTTTATTTGGTAAGTTAAGCAGTCGTTGATTGAAGATGCCTCTATTGTCTTCCAGTGAACCCCATTTTTGATGATCTAATTATTCGTCTATAAGATCTGTAAATGGGTTCTTAATGGACTGCAGAAATGCCAATTTCCGCTTCTGCAAGTTCTTAGTCAGTAAAACTGATATTGCCAGTTCCATCTCCAAATTAACATTCTTTAATTTTAACCTGTCGAAATTAAAATCATTTAAGTGCTTAAAATAATATGTTGGCTATGATGATGTAAGTTTTCAACCAGTTATTTTGTGGATACTAATCGGACCTGATGCACTTCACTGAACAGAAAGGTCAACTGTCATTGTCCCTGAAATGTTTGAATGCTCGTATCTGTTATGTTTATGGTACTTTTAGTGGAAGAAAGTTACACGTCAGCATTTCTTTAGCATGTCTTAGGATTATTCTTATTAAAGAATGTATGTAATTATACTTTTGTGTTTTGACCTGCATTAATAGCACAGTGTAATGTAACCATTTGGGAAGGTATCTGGTCTGGGACTTCAAAGAACTGTGATCAGATTCTTCTATGAAACTATCCCGTTTTTTCTTCAATTTATTTTTGCCTTTTCTAACGGTCTTCATGCAATTGCAGGTGTGTCAGCAATACGAATTTTACACCGATAAGAAAACAGGCAGAGTCACACAATTTGATGCCTTGTTAACTACATATGAGGTTTTATTGAAAGATAAAGCTGTCCTCTCAAAAATCAAGTGGAACTATCTTATGGTTGATGAAGCCCATAGGCTAAAGAACAGCGAAGCTTCATTGTATACTACACTATCAGTACGACAAATTTCTTGATCCAAATTACTGCTCTGTTTCTTACTTTGTGCGTTGAAATAATTTGTTTTAACACTGGTCTGTAATTTTATTCACAGGAATTCAGTACAAAGAATAAGTTGCTGATCACTGGCACCCCATTGCAAAACAGCGTTGAAGAGTTGTGGTAATGACATTGTCATAATAAATGGTTCTAAGTTGTTCAATAGAAGCTTGCTTCTTTTGTTAGACCCCCCAACTTTCTCTTTTTTCTGACATTTAATTTGGCGTCTGCCCTAGTGAAAGAACCTTTCTCTTTAAAAAAAAACTTTTTTGAAGGTTGAGCTTATTTTTTGGGACATTTTTGAAAGTGTTTCAATCTATGTTTTGGTTATGGTGTTTAACTGATGATACGATGAGACAGATATGTTCCATCGACACCATTTTTTGTAACACAACACTGAAGTCTATGGGTACATGTGTAATGTAAAATACCAGGGCATTGCTTCACTTTCTTGATCCCGAAAAATTTAAGATGAAGGATGACTTTGTTCGGAAGTACAAGAATCTTAGTTCTTTTAATGAGATGGAGGTAAGAAAATTTCGTTACTTCCCGTCTTCTTTTTTGGTTCCTTGTCTGTTTTTTTGGTATTTGGTGCCATTGTGTTATGAAGTTGTATTCTTTGAACTCTATATAGCTTGCTAATCTTCACATGGAATTGAGACCCCACATTCTTAGAAGAGTTATAAAAGACGTAGAGAAGTCTTTACCTCCAAAGATTGAACGCATTCTTAGAGTTGAGATGTCCCCACTGCAGAAACAGTATGCCCCTTCTGAACCACATTTTTTTGTTTGCTTGAAGGATTATCATGACAACATCATTACTTTCCGTTGCCGATAATTTCTTTTATCAGATACTACAAATGGATTTTGGAACGCAATTTCCAGGACTTGAATAAAGGAGTCCGAGGGAATCAGGTTAGTGTTTCATAAATGTTTCCTTGAAGTGTAAGGAGTTGTTTCTTTTGAAGCACTTTGCTAGATTTCAGTTACTTTATTTTCTGGTTATTTTTGTTTTGTTGTGGTATTTCTATGTCAGTTCTTTGCTACCATGACAAGACTCATCGCTTTGTCACTTTGTAACACTTTAGAGACAGGAATATGGGAAATAATTGATTGGCTCTTCAGAGAAAAATATCTATAGATGGAGTGTGTCAATTAATGTTTGTTAGTTTCCTTCTATATGAAGACTGTAATGGCAAGATGCATAACAATATCCCTGAAATCCATGCAGGTTTCTCTTTTAAATATTGTGGTAGAGCTGAAGAAATGCTGCAATCATCCATTTTTGTTTGAAAGTGCCGACCATGGTTATGGTGGGGATGCAAATTTTCTTGGTAGCTCCAAACTGGAACGAATAATTCTAAGTAGCGGGAAGCTCGTCCTTCTTGATAAGCTGCTCAACAGGTTGCATGAGACAGGCCACCGTGTTTTGATATTTTCTCAGGTTTGTGAATGCTTGTTTTATAGCTTGCTATCTATCTTCTATCAGCAAATATCATACTGTTTTTCTTTGCAATATTTTTCCTGTATTATTGCGGTTTTTTGGAGCACAAGATGAATTGTGCAGTGGCTGAGATTGAAGACAAAGCTTAATAACTTGTTATCTAAAATCCTTTTGAGAATAATTGTCATGTCAATTGTGATGGAAAGCATGGATGTGATTTGTCTTATATTGTTAGGCAGTTAGTGTCTACACAAACACGGATATCCCCATATAAAGTTCTGAAAATTGCATACATCTTGTTGCATATTCTCTTACGAATTCCTGTTTTATTTTGTTTCTAGTTGTCATTTTATTCTTGATATCTTCGTGGAAATAAATATATATGCATTGGTAGGCACAATAGGAATGTAAAAATGTTGTTTCTGAATATGCATTTTGAAAGTGTAATTGTAAGGATAAATGAATTTTGTTTCTTTCTGGACTCATGGGACACACTTTCTTTGCCCTCTTTATCCAGTTATACCCTCCACATACTCATATCATGTGATGTAGCTTTGAGCTCAAGTGGGTAAATATTTGATGGATTGTGGTCATTTTGGTTGCTCTGAAAGAGGATTGATGTTATCCTGCACTTATAATCATGTTTACACTTCTCCATAATTTCCATAGCCTTCTTTTAGGGGGCGCAATTGCCGTTGTTTTGCAAATTTTAAGATTTAGGTGCAGTTACGGATTGAATATTAAATTCATTATTGTTGACAACTTGCTGGAGTTTTGGGTTTCCAGTGACAGTGATGGCTTTGACTGTTAACTATGTAGCTTGGACTTTCAAAATCATTCCTAGGTACTTTAAATTGACTAATATCATTTTACCGCAGATGGTTAGGATGTTGGATTTATTGGCTGAATATTTATCAATCAAAGGATTCCAATTTCAAAGGCTTGACGGTAGTACAAAGGCTGAGTTGCGTCAGCAAGCTATGGAGCATTTTAATGCTCCTGGCAGTGAGGATTTCTGCTTTCTTCTTTCCACTCGCGCTGGTGGATTGGGTATTAATCTTGCGACTGCTGACACAGTTATTATTTTTGATTCTGATTGGAATCCACAAAATGATTTGCAGGTTTGTGGAAGTTTTTTGCACTCCTGCTCTATATATTCTAGGAGTTTTGTTTGAATTGATATTTTAGTTTTGGTTCTGTTAACTAAGGCCATGAGCCGAGCTCATAGAATTGGGCAACAAGAAGTGGTGAATATTTACCGCTTTGTTACAAGCAAGAGTGTTGAGGAAGATATCTTGGAGAGGGCAAAGAAGAAGATGGTAAGCTTTATATGGAAGTTTTTACTCTTGATGTTATACTTATTTTTGTGGTGTGTGTACACTTCTCGAAACTTGGTTTTAAATCTTATGGATTAATTCTAGGTATTTTGATTTTAGGTTCTCGACCACCTAGTTATTCAAAAACTGAATGCTGAGGGTAGACTGGAGAAAAAGGAATCGAAGAAAGGAAGTTCATTTGATAAAGTACGTTTGTGAACTGAAATCACTCTTGTCGATATTTCTATGGACTATATTTGATCCATGTCTCCTACCTTACAATTTGTTGTATAGAGTGAGCTTTCAGCAATTCTGAGGTTTGGGGCCGAGGAACTTTTTAAGGAGGACAAAAATGATGAAGAAAGTAAGAAAAGACTTTTGAGTATGGATATTGATGAGATTCTGGAAAGAGCGGAGAAGGTTGAAGACAAAGCTACTGAAGCGGGAGAAGGGAACGAATTGTTGAGTGCTTTTAAGGTAAATTTATTTGAGCTCTTCTTTTGAGCATTCTTTCAAGCATTTGATGTCACCCGTTACTTTTTGTAACTGAAATCTGGTGAGCGTCTCTCCCTTGCTTTACCTCAAAGCAATCAAGCACTTCTCTCCCACAAATATCTGCAAATTTGATTTTCACTTCGTATTTAACTCTTTTTTACCGTGTTGTCTGATCACCTTATGTAGGTGGCCAATTTCAGTAGCGCTGAAGATGATGGGACTTTTTGGAGCCGCATGATTAAACCTGAAGCTCTCTCACAAGCTGAAGTATGCAAGTCACTCTGATGCATGCATGTGATTATTTAACTATTTTGGAATTATGAGTTTTTTGGTGTTCTATCTTTCTTCTAGGATGCTTTAGCTCCACGAGCAGCTCGAAATATTAAAAGCTATGCAGAGGCTATACCACTCGAAAGGATTAACAAACGGAAGAAAAAGGGTATAGAGCCCCAGGATAGACTCTCAAAACGTCGGAGAGCTGATTCTGGATATACTCTTGCTGTACTTGAGGGCGCAACTGCTCAAGTTAGAGGATGGTCTCATGGAAACTTACCCAAGAGAGATGCAACCCGGTTTTTTCGAGCGGTAAATCTAACGCCATTCAGTAGTCTAGGCACGGATTTACACATAAAGATACTTCTTATATGGCTTAAAAATAAGTAAGAATGACATTTTGTTCCCTATGTTTTTCCAGGGCCAATCCTATTCCTTAGCTTTGTCCTTTTATATTTACAAGAAGGAAACCCTTCCCCCTTCCTCGTTTTTTTTTTTCTGGGTAGGTAAATTAAATTCATTAATAAAAAGAATTTACAAACACACTAAGATTTTAACTCAGGGATTACAGTCTAGCCATTTACTTCTCGCCTCTTTTTTCTGGTAGCTGGTTTCTTATGGGTATTAAAATTACATGAGTGAGAGATGACTCGTTACCTTGGGAACTCAATCATCATTCCCATGTCCTCTAGTAAGAATTGTCTTGACATATGAATGTTGGCACGTGTTATGATGATTTAAGTAGGAGAGATCAATTTCCTATTTTGCATTTAACTTGTAATCTATGTTAATAACATAAGATATTGCAGTTGTTAACTAACTCTCTGTTTCATCTACACATCCATCGCATTTTTTTGTTCTCTATTCATTTGTTCGTGATGTGTTTATCTCGTTAATCTCCTGTGTTATGTGAGTTTACTGCCCAACTGCTTAGGTTATAATTTTGTTCTGTGTGCATGCACTCTGGTATACCAACTGTGAAGCTTTTCACTTGATTCGTTCTTTTCTCGAGGCATAATTTATGTTAAACCTGTCATTTTCATTGAATTCTGTATAATTCAGGAGTTATGTATGCTAAGATTGATTGGATCAGTTCTGTAGTTTTAACTTTTATGAGCATCGAGGTTATCTAGGAAGGAAACTCTTTGTAGTTGGATTTTGAAGTTATTACACTTGGTTTTTTAAAAGCAAGAGATAAGATAAAGTGAAATAGTAAGTTTCTTTTCGCGGAGAGATCGATGAAAGTTTGCTGTTTAGACGTCTTTAAATATCTAAAGAGTTGATTGATTTTGTTGGCTTTTGAAATTTTTCGGACTGCTAAAAAACTAATGTAGATACTATTAGTGTTTTTCTTCCTTTTGAGTGGAAAACTATTTCAAATGTCTCCCTTCCAAATTTTGTCTTCTTTTTGTCTTTTTTAATAATTCTCTTACCTGTTTCTTACCAATATCTTCAATCAGGTTAAAAAGTTTGGAGATGATAGCCAAATCGGCTTGATTGTGTCAGAAGTCGGTGGAGTAGTTGAAGCTGCTCCAATGGAGGCACAAATTGAGCTTTATGATGCTTTGATTGATGGATGTAGAGAAGCAGTTAAAGGACAGACACTTGATCCAAAGGTGGTTGTCATTTATCTGCTGTTTTATGGGTATTATCAGTACTTGGGTAAGCCAGCTGACAATTGTTTCACTATATCCTTAGGGACCTCTATTGGATTTTTTTGGTGTGCCTGTAAAAGCTGACGAAGTTTTATGCCGTGTTGAAGAACTTCAGCTTCTTGCCAAGAGAATTAGCCAATACAAAGATCCTATTTCTCAATACAGAGTACTTACATATCTCAAACCTGCCACATGGTCTAAAGGCTGTGGCTGGAATCAGAGTGAGTGAATATTTTTTTTGTGCTGTTTTGGCTATTCCATTTATTCCTTTCCATAACTGCTTTTTGTATTTAAACAAATTATTGTTAGCTTAATTTTATGCCACGTTTGGGAGGGGTTTGGTTGTCTTATGTCGCTTATTGTGCTGAAATGTTGTGCTATATGTTGAATGGTTTAGTAATTTTTCCTATTTGTACCGATAGAGGACGATGCAAGATTGCTGCTTGGTATTCACTATCATGGATTTGGCAATTGGGAAAAGGTAAGATTAGATGAAACACTTGGCCTAACTAAGAAGATTGCTCCTGTTGAACTTCAACATCATGAGACTTTCTTACCTCGAGCTCCCCAACTGAAAGAACGAGCAGCACAACTTCTGGAAATGGTAGGTTTAGTAATTTAATAACCTTCCGGCCATGTATGAAGATATTTTAGAATATGTTATTTTGTTTTTTGTGCTTTTATTGATCAAAGCTCATTACTGTAGTGTTAATTTCCCAGCCTCATTCTCAATAGAACCCTGCAACTAAAATCTGTAAATGTTGCTTTGCTTTTGTGGCTCACATCTCAAGGAAAACATCTCTAGCTATAGAATACTGTTGCAGATTATTTATTATGGGATTGGAGAATATCACGTGGGCACTATTTTACTTCGTATTCTCTATTCAATTTGGTTGACTATCTATGTTATTTATTGCTTACATAATCTGCTTTCAGGAAGTTGGTGCTTTTGGTGGGAAGAATTCTAATGCAAAAGTGGGCCGTAAGAATGCGAAAAAACAGAAAGAAACTCTTCCCTTGTCAGGGGGAAAAGGAAGACTGGGGAAATCTGATTCTCCTAATGTTCGAACCAACAAAAGTAGAGCCCTGAAGTCCCAGAAGATTGAACCATTAGTGAAAGAGGAAGGTGAAATGTCTGATAATGAAGAAGTATATGAACAATTCAAGGAAGTAAAGTGGATGGAATGGTGTGCAGATGTCTTGATAGACGAAGAGAAGACCTTGAAAAGTCTCCAAAAACTTCAGTCTATTAGTGCAACTCTACCCAAAGAGAAGGTTTGCTCAACATAAGCATTCCCATATCTTTTTTTGCTACACATTTATTGGTAGTTTGAACCTGGTGTGCTAATTGCTATGTAGGTGCTTTCCAAAATTAGGAATTACTTGCAGCTTCTCGGTCGGAGGATTGACCAGATTGTTTCAGACTATGAGCAGGGGCCTTACAAGCAAGAAAGTAGGTCTTTGTATCTGCATGTCCTTCCTTTTTTATTCTGTTCTCATTCATTGCTCCTCTTAGTCATGGATGTCTTGGATTCAGAGGTTAGGGGAGGGGGAAGGGCCTAGACATGGCAGTAGGAGGGAACTGGTTTTTTGAAGGGAGAAAATAGTTGGTCATGTAAATAAGGGATGGATAGATGTCCAATACTTTACATCGGCCAGGAGAGACTATAAACATGTATACTTTGTTTTGCAGGGATGACCACACGATTATGGAATTATGTGTCAACGTTTTCAAATATGTCTGGTGAGAAACTTCAACAAATTTATTCCAAACTTAAACAGGAGCAACATGTTACTGGAGGCGTGGGGCCATTTCACATGAATGGCCAAACTGCAGCATTCATGCAAAGAGATCTAGACGTGGGTAAGTTTGAAGCTTGGAAACGGAGGAAAAGAGCTGAAACAGATGCTTCTCATATTCAGAATCCATATCAAAGATCCACAAACAATGGGACGCGGTTACCTGATCCTAATTCTTCTGGGATTTTGGGACCCCCACCATCTGATGGCAGACAATTTAGTAATGGGCGGCCTTACAGAATGCAGCCGGCTGGCTTTCCTTCAAGGCAAGGTTTCTCATCTGGTACCAAGTAAATGTGATGGGACATTTGTGAATGCTAGCTAACCATCCAATTGTAGAGCAAGGCCAACTCATTATTTCCAATGTGGGTTTATCTCCTCTGGTGGTCTTTGCTGTCTGATTTGTTACCGGTGAGAAGACCACTTTTTTGGAATCTTCTCCAAGCTTAGTTGATCTGTTGATCAGAGACACTCGAAAAAACCAGGCAGCACCGGTTTGGGCAGGTGAAAGCAGTACTGCCCTGTACATCAACTAATGTTGTGAAGGGTGGCACGAGAAAGCAAACGTTCCTCGAAGATGGAAATCCTCTATTAAAATAAATTCACTTCTTTTTCTTCTCATATGTCCACGAGGATGCTAATTTTTTCACATATATAGAGCATAGTCTAAAGGATGCGTAAACTATTCGCGATACATAATGCAAGGACATTTTGTACTTGTGACACTTTTATAAAGTGTAAATCACAGTTTTGGTTATTGACTGCTATATTCTTATCAATCAATACTAGTTCTACAAGCACATTTCAGTGTCGGTTGATTGTTATGTGGTTTTTTGCGTGACCTGGATTAGTATTTAATACATTCCCCTGTAGTTGAAGTTCATATATGCCATGGGTTCTAGTTTGCATGATGTATATACATTAGGACTCCTGGTAGTCACCGTGCCTGTTTGTTTCTTGCTTTCTGGTGATTAGGACATCCGGTTTTCAGGATGGTCACACACAGCTGTGCGACTTCTTACAGGTAAACTTGAAAGGGAATTACGATTTTGCACGTACATTAGAACTGTATTTTGCCAAAAAATTAACTTTGCTAAGATCCCAACTGTTGATTGGAACCATTACCAGAGGTCGGAAGAATTGATCTGATGGACAACGCTTCTGTTTTGATGCGGTGATTCTGTGCCAGGTGATAAGCTTGACTACTTTTGTACTCTTACGTATGATTGTCAACTGTTTCATTGTATGTGTTCTGAATCTTTATAATTTTTATTTTATTTCTTTGCGGATAAGGCAGGTGACTGGATTCATTGTCAATGCTCAGCAGGAAGGATGGTGGAATCAACATATATATACTTTGTTATCGTGTACATGTACCTCGGGTTATCGTACATAATTCTTTTGTTTAAATAATATAACGGAAACATGTACTTTTTTTGTGTAAGATTAATAAAATGTTGTACCAGCAATTTTCGTTAATGAATTTTTTAGGGAAAAGAAAGAAAAAACTTTTGTGTAGCCAATAACTATTTTGAAAGTTTTATTTCTAATTACGGAACTTTTCAAATTTTTTTTGTTGTCTGATTGTTGATATAAAGATTTACATTTGGTTTTTTCAAGATTAAGATAATATTTAAGATGAATCAAAATTTACACAATATGAAAAAGTAATTAAATATGTACGCACACTCACGCATGGAGGATGTATTTGATATAATTTCTGAAATCTTCGTAAAAATGTTTACTGCTTTATTCTAAATTTATCCACTTGTGCACATTAATTTGTTTTTTCCCCTTAAATTTCTCTTTCTGATACGATCTTATGATAATTCAAAAATCAAAACAATGACGAAACTGTTATGAAATAATATATTTGTAGATGATTATTCTTATCTAGATAGATTTGAAAGATTTGTAATCAAGATAATATGTAAGATAATATCTCCAAGATTTGTATTATCCCATTCTCCTCTATAGAAAGGGGCATTGAGCTCAATGAAAATTGCACTGAATATTGACTCTACGAATTCTCTATACTCATTCTATATTCATCTCTATTTCTTTATGATTTATAACACGCTATCATCACGATGCTATAACTTTTGAGAATGAGAATAAATATCATTTTGTTGACGCTCATGAAGAGCACAACATATTGAAACGGATTGATAATGCTCATAAAGAAGCATTTTATATTGCAATTGAATGAGAACGAACAATGGATTGATAATGCCCATAAAAAAGCATTTTATATTGCAATTGTAAGAGAATGAAAATAAATTTGAGTTGGGTTTGAAGAAGCACAACATATCAATACTCGTAAATATTTATTGGTGCTCAATAAGTAGCACGATTATGTGAGTTATAAGGTGTGCCCATGATAATGAAATATCATGATTTTATGAATTTAATGTTGTTGCTTTTGAAATAGCAAAACATGATTTTATATGAAGAATATAAAAAGATTTACGATTAAGATCTAATGAAAGATCTAAAGAGAGATTCATGATGATATGAGATCTAAATAGTTGAATCTAATGAGATTCTTTATTGAGATTTGTTATGAAATTTAAGATCAATGATTAATCAAATGATATTGAATTACATCGATTCGAAGCACATATTTGTGGTTAATGCTCTCGAAAAGCATGATATATTATTTGCCACTATTTCTGATTAATAGTGGCTTGATGCTGAATGATGAACCACATAAAATATTGAATAATATGAGTATGTAGCATTGAAACCGCAATGCCATCAATAAGAGAAACAATGAAAAAGAAAATAAATGTTGAAGCCAATGAATGAATAATATCGTCTATATTAGGAAGCGACGATAATGATAGATTATACATGACGATGTCAATTATATTATTTATGATTATTTTATATTATATATTGATTTATTTATACGATATCTTGTTCAGTGTCATGATATGTCTTGAGTTTTGAAAGTGATTAATATATATATTCAGTTAATTTTAGAAAATTATGTCATATGTTGACTTCGAGGACGCCACATAATTTGTAATTTTATGAATACATTTTATTTGTTAATAAATTGCATGAGAAATTGTATTATCGATTTAATTGTGATATTTGATCATGATAATGTTGCGATTTTCAGTGTTCACGTTTCAAATTTAGTATATATATTTACATTAACTTTTTGATTCACATGTTCCAATATGAGTGATTTTTTATGGAGTTTATTTGATAAGTGCAAAGTGATGTTCAACAAAATTATATGATTGAATTGAGCTTTATAACCATCCAAGATTTATTACATGATTATGTGAATCCATTTTTAATTTTGATAATATAGTGATAATATGAACTATCCATCTTGATATCAACAAACTATAAATTAGTTGTTTGTTGTTATAAATTAAAGAAACATTAACAAACTAAAGTAAATAATTACCTTTGTAATAACCTTGAATTTATCCTTAATTGCTCCTTAATTGCTCCAAATGAATACTTAATTTAATGTTAATAGGAAATTATTATTTCTCTATAATTTCCTTAATTTAGAGAGAAGAGAATTGAGAGAAAACTTGTATATTTTTGTGTGTATTTACAATGAAGATTACAAGCCTATTTATAGGCAAATGAAATGATTAAAATAATATAAAGTCCTAATCACTTCTCCTAAATTTGACAATTTTGTAGACACCCAAATTTGACAATTTGTAGACATCCAAATTTGACAAAATAATTTGATTTCATAATAGAAATATAATTATGGATTAAAAGGAAAAGGGAAACGATGCCATACGTAGGTTCATCTTCTTCGTCATTTAATATATATTTTACATTTTAAAGAATTAAGTACTTATTTTGTCCAATGAGACGTTTATAGGTTCAAGTTTTATTTACTCGCGTAAATTATTTATTCCAAAGAAAAGTATTTTTTGAAGAAAATTCATTCAATGCGTGAAAACCAGATGATTTTTTGAGTGATCAATCGTTAAAATGATAAACTTATATTTTATAAAAAAAAAATATTTTATTTGAGGAAACCCTATTGACTTTTTGAGAAGTGAATAAATAAAAAGTTAAGCTTTCATTTTATCTGAAAACATTTTTTTATCCGAGGAAACCATTTTATTTGACACAATTAATTTTCCGGATGATCTATTTTTTTCGGATGTCGTTTTCTGCTATATCTGGAGCATATTTAGAACATGGTCTGTACTGAGACATCATAATCATTTTTATCTTTATTCATATTAATTAGCATTGATTTCTTTCATAATGATAGTCTTTTATTCATAAAGTTATGAACGTTGATACTATAAAGACTTTATTTATATACTTTGAAAAAGGAGAAAAATATGTACAATTTTATACATTATATCTTCCTCCCTATTGTGACAAAATACTAGAAAAATGCAAGGAGCTTTGTTTCGACCGTACAACCCACGAAGAAGATAAGATTGTTAATTTTTGTGAAGTATTCATTTTTTATCTTATTGTATCGAGGAAATTCCTTCGAGGAGGTGAAAATATTCTTTAGTTCAATATTTCAGCACACCTCAATTTAAATCAACCTATTTTTCTGACAACACTCCTTGTTTCACCGTGATACAAAAGTTCCATCTATTATATCCACATCACTTGCTTTTTCCGACACATCTTCAAATAACTGAATCTTTTCAACCGACCGCTCT
>KQ988199.1:437795-458693 GCA_001598015.1 Dorcoceras hygrometricum
ATATTATACAGAAGTATAATAATAAACGATAGAAATTTGTAAATCATATCACGTTATTATAATTAGGTGTCAATGACTCCTTTTATATAATAACATGATATTATACAATGAAATATATAAAAAACAATCGAGTGATCGTGCTGATAACGTGTTATAAATTTAAAGAAACATTAATAAACTAAATGAAATAATTACCTCGATAATAACCTTGATTGCTCCTTAATTGCTTCAACTGAAGTCTTGATTTTATGTTAATAGGAAATTATTATTTCTCTATAATTTCCTTAATTTAGAGAGAAGAGAATTGAGAGAAAACTTGTATATTTTTGTGTGTTTTTACAATGAAGATTACAAGCCTATTTATAGGCAAATGAAATGATTAAAATAATATAAAGTCCTAATCACTTCTCCTAAATTTGACAATTTTGTAGACACCCAAATTTGACAATTTGTAGACATCCAAATTTGACAAAATAATTTGATTTCATAATAGAAATATAATTATGGATTAAAAGGAAAAGGGAAACGATGCCATACGTAGGTTCATCTTCTTCGTCATTTAATATATATTTTACATTTTAAAGAATTAAGTACTTATTTTGTCCAATGAGACGTTTATAGGTTCAAGTTTTATTTACTCGCGTAAATTATTTATTCCAAAGAAAAGTATTTTTTGAAGAAAATTCATTCAATGCGTGAAAACCAGATGATTTTTTGAGTGATCAATCGTTAAAATGATAAACTTATATTTTATAAAAAAAAAATATTTTATTTGAGGAAACCCTATTGACTTTTTGAGAAGTGAATAAATAAAAAGTTAAGCTTTCATTTTATCTGAAAACATTTTTTTATCCGAGGAAACCATTTTATTTGACACAATTAATTTTCCGGATGATCTATTTTTTTCGGATGTCGTTTTCTGCTATATCTGGAGCATATTTAGAACATGGTCTGTACTGAGACATCATAATCATTTTTATCTTTATTCATATTAATTAGCATTGATTTCTTTCATAATGATAGTCTTTTATTCATAAAGTTATGAACGTTGATACTATAAAGACTTTATTTATATACTTTGAAAAAGGAGAAAAATATGTACAATTTTATACATTATATCTTCCTCCCTATTGTGACAAAATACTAGAAAAATGCAAGGAGCTTTGTTTCGACCGTACAACCCACGAAGAAGATAAGATTGTTAATTTTTGTGAAGTATTCATTTTTTATCTTATTGTATCGAGGAAATTCCTTCGAGGAGGTGAAAATATTCTTTAGTTCAATATTTCAGCACACCTCAATTTAAATCAACCTATTTTTCTGACAACACTCCTTGTTTCACCGTGATACAAAAGTTCCATCTATTATATCCACATCACTTGCTTTTTCCGACACATCTTCAAATAACTGAATCTTTTCAAAGTATAACTTCCCTTATGTGTTCAAAACGTTCTTTTAATCCGTGCCATAATGCCATGGGATTCTTTTCCGTGAGGTATTCACATTTCAATCCCTCATCAAGATGTCGTCGTAAGAATATCATGGCTTTTGCCTTTTCTTGTGACGACGATGCATTATTTTTTATTGTGTCACTTAACCCCAACGATTCAAGATGCATCTCGACATCGAGGGTCCATGGCATATAATTCTTTCCAGTGATATCCAGAGCAACAAATTCAAGCTTTGCCAAGTTCGACATGGTGGTGCTTTGTAACAAAATATATTTTATTAGTCAAAATTCATTAGCATAACAATGAAAAATAATGGATAAACGATCAATACAAGCATGGTTAGAAACAACGAAAAGATGCGAGGCGGATACTCGCTAGTAAATACAAGCTAAGTAAGTATAATGATCAAAATGCTTGAAACAATTTTTCCTAGACGAATCATCTTCTTCCTCTTGCCTTTTGTAATTCAAAAAATAATTTTGTCGAGAAGAATTTGATGGAGAATAGCAATAGAGGGATGCATGAACGTGTTAGAAAACATCATATTTATAGAATAAAATCTAGCCGTTTATACCCGTTACGAGTCATTAATATTTATCCATTTAATGATCGTTTATTTTTGAAAAAATTAAATACAATAATTTTATTTAACACTTATGGTTATATGTAATGCATATAATCGTAATCACAGTTAAATAATTTTGTATATCACATCACATTATTATTTTGAGGTGACATAGCCTCCTTTATATAATAATATGATATTATACATAAATTATATAATAATGAACAATATAATTTTGTAATTCATATCACGTTATTATAATGAGGTGTCAAGGACTTCTTTTATATAATAACATGATATTATACAGAAGTATAATAATAAACGATAGAAATTTGTAAATCATATCACGTTATTATAATTAGGTGTCAGTGACTTCTTTTATATAATAACATGATATTATACAGAAGTATAATAATAAACGATAGAAATTTGTAAATCATATCACGTTATTATAATTAGGTGTCAATGACTCCTTTTATATAATAACATGATATTATACAATGAAATATATAATCGAGTGATCGTGCTGATAACGTGTTATAAATTTAAAGAAACATTAATAAACTAAATGAAATAATTACCTCGATAATAATCTTGATTGCTCCTTAATTGCTTCAAATGAAGTCTTGATTATATGTTAATAGGAAATTATTATTTCTCTATAATTTCCTTGATTTAGAGAGAAGATAATTGGGAGAGAATTTGTATAAATTTGTGTTTGATTTTACAATGAAGATTACAAGCCTATTTATAGGCAAATGAAATGATTAAAATAATATAAAGTCCTAATCACTTCTCCTAAATTTGACAATTTTGTAGACACCCAAATTTGACAATTTGTAGACATCCAAATTTGAAGAATTTGATTTCATAATAATTTCATAATATTTGTTATATTTTCAAATGTTACTATTTTCTTAATGAATTATTTTATTCATGTGTCAGGAGATTTGATTGAATATAAACTGTAAATTCCATTAAAGATTTATAGGATAAATTTCATATTATTTAAAATATTTGGATGACATCAACGAGACATGGAAAGAAATGTGTGTCTTATCTCATTACATGAATTCCTTCTAAAGTACAATTTAATATTATTATCATATTATGTGTTGACAAAAACAAAAGAATGAGACATAAATATTGGAAGGAATCCAAGGAATGTAATCCATTCTATGAAAAGAATGTAATAATATAGTACCAATTAACACAATTGGTTACTGTTGTTGATTATTCTTTCAAAGAAGAATAATACAGTGCCCTGAGTGGGATATGAACTACAGAATTTGGCATAAAATATCGAGATATGCATCATATCAGATATTGTACTAATTATACATCGACATCTCATATAGCTATCCGAAGAAATTTTATCTTAAATAGATTCAAGATTTTATTGATTTTATCAAGCACGACAAAAGTGTGTGGAGACCATTGATGTTTACCCAAATTATACTTTCATCGTAAGCTAATGGAATGTGTTAAAGATCTACAAGATCAAATGATTGACGATGGAAGAATATTATGTGCTTGAAATGATAAATAGTGATAATAGTTGACATATATGGATTTTTGTGTCCATTGAGAACATTGATTTGAGAAAATGCATAAGTTCAAATCAATTGCTGTAGAAGAGCTACAATTCTCCAAAATAGCCGAAATCAATTTGTCTTAAAAAAGATGGAGATAAACCAAAAGATTATTGGTATTGTAAACCAATATTTTGTACCAATAAATGTGAGACCCGAAATATTATTGGATTAATTGAGTTAATTAATCGGGTTTAGCATAGACCAGATTTGGCGTTAACAGATCTGGGATGAGCCAGCTTGGAGCTGGTATGCTTGGTGAAATAATCGGGTCAGTATAAGCCTTCGAACAACTCTGTATTGTTAGAGAATTTCTGCTGGGAAATGATTACATTTGAGTGTTGGTCAGCGCTGGATGATCGCATTCAGTTTTGGTGGTGAAATCTGGTGGTCGCGCGTTATTCTGAGCTCGCCAGTGAATTTTGTTAGCGGGTAGCGAAGCGACATCGTTGAAGAAACCAGATGTGGATCAGTGTGTTGTAGTGATACGTGGACAGGTCCGGTTCGTAGACCCGGTTCATGGTTTGGAGTAGACCGGAGCGGCCCAGGGATTTCAGCTTTGACTGGTCAACGCTTGCGTGAGATCTGGTCTTTCAGATCTGAGTGGTGATGCGACACCGTTTAGCGATAGCAGATTTGGTGTTAGCGGGATGACGTGTCCAGTAGGAACAGTGGATTTCAGTTCGACGTCGTTTTGAGAGACGCGTGTATTAGTTAATTGACTTGCGTTGTGACGTCGTTTGGTGATAGCGCGCTGTGCTAGCGTAAGATCCAGATCTGGAGTGTTACTCAGATCTGAGTTGGGAACAGCTTTGAACAGGTTTTGTCGGTGGCTACTGTTCATCAAATTTGGGGAACTTAAGTTATATTTATAGAAGACTTTTATCGTAGTCTTGATATTTTTTTCCGACACTTATAAATATTCTCGTAACCTTACCCTGTCGCGATACCTTAGCTACTGTTCATCGAAGCTTTTCTTCTTAGATTGTCGGCGGTAGACAGCTCCGACGGACGCAAGAGTTGTAGCGCTGGACTCCTCTTGTTAAGGCGATTCTTCTCATGCCTCTTTCGAAGACTTTGGAGAGCTGGAAGAGGATCGCAGGAGAATCTTTCGTGTGTAGTCTGTTACTATTTGAGCAAATTCGCTTCTTCCGTTCAGGTAGCTTGTTGGGTAAGTGTTAGTTCCTACCTTGTGCTTTTTTTAGAGCTGTTTGTTGAGCTAGAAGGGTAGGACAGAGCTGGTCGAGGTTGTAGCTCCCAGTTCGTAGCTCTGAGCTTTGTGTCCCTTAGTTAGAGTTGTTGTTTGGCTTAACAGGTTTCAGATCTGGTTGCTCGGGACTGCTTTTATGGTAATTGTAGCTCAGATCTAAGGTACGGATGTGAGCTTGTCTTACAGCGTTGGATTTGGCATGGATATTATGTGTACTGCTGTGTATGCTTCTGTGATGTCATTGCTTGCGTCCGTTGTGTTGTTTATTGCAAGTTGTTACATTGCATACACGCATTATTCATGTTGAACTCAGATCTTGTTAGCCTTGCCTTGTTGTATTGATCTGTATGTACCAGGATGCCTGTTTTAGAGGCCGAGCGGGTAACTCCCGTGTCCCTCATCTCCCTGCTGGGATCTGTTAGCCACTATGAGCGGAGTGGATAGCTCCCACATCTCATGAGTTGGGCAACAGCAGGTTGAGCTGTGTTCTGCATCTGGTACCGGGTGCTGAGATGAGTGGGTAGCTCCCATATGCTCACACACCCCGTGGCCAATATCCTTCAGTTGATTGGATTCAGTTGTTGAGCAGCTTTATTGAGATCCTTTGGCTCCCTGTCTTCGGTTGTAGCATTGTTCTCATGCATAGCATTCGCATTTTATCTATTGCTATTTTAACTGTTGTTTTTCAGTTGCTCTCCGTACCGAGGTTTGACCCATTGTCTCTCTGGGGCTGGTTCTCTTGTTTGCCTGTATGTGTTTTCAGGTTACCATGGTTTCTTCGCGGGTCGTGGAGTTGATCCAGCTGGTAATACCCCGAGAGATGGATAGAGTGTCCTAGTTATATGTAGTAGATACATATGATATTTTCGTTATATTGTATTGTATCTATGTTGAGCGAGAGACTCATCTTTTTATTGATTGGGAGTCACTCTATGTTTGTAAGTTAGCTGTGTTGTAATTGGTTTTCGAGTGTTGTAAAACCAGTATTTTTAATATCAGCGTATTTTAAATTATGTTTTCTAAGTCAGGCCAAAGCGAAAAATTTTAGCCATTATTTAATACTTCCGCTATTGTTTATGCGTATTTATCTCTGATTGAGCACGATGCCTGACAATAAAAGTATCATCGATACAAATGATTTCATAGTTTGGCATAATGGATTGACTTGAGCATCCAAATTATACAAATAGTTGAATGAATATTAATAGTGTCCAAATATGTGAATAAGAAAGTCAAAAGGTAATGATCAATAAATAGAGATATTTTTGTGTTAAAGATCCATAATATTTTATGAAGTCTAATGATGGCTTATCAAATTAGATATTTTTGTGTCAAAGATCCATAATATTTTATGAAGTCTAATGATGGCTTATCAAATTTTATAGTACTATCACAAGCTCAAATTGACAGAAGTTCTCATATTATCTGGAATGAATAAGTAATGATAAACGTGGACCCACTAACGCAACTTGTTGTTTGCTGAATATCTATTGAGATAAATTTTCGGAATATGTAATCAAAACAAGCTTGATTAAAATAAATGATATGCATTTATGATATATTTATTATGGCTAAGTTGATTATTTGCCTCCAATCAACTCTTTAAGCCATTAAGTTTGAGAATAAAATGCGTCATATTTTGAGTATATCTGTCACATATATTGTTCGTATTATGCCAAATTATTATGATGAGTTACATAATGTTATTGAATATTAGACTTGATTGTGCGACAAACGCACTACACTGAATCTCTTGAACAGAATGCAATGTTGGAAATAGTTTGGATATTCTGATCAAGGAGATTTTATAAAGCAGTTTCTTATTTGTAAATAATATTTTCAACATTGATGGGGAGGAAAATAGAAGGTAAAAGGAGTTTATGAGAATATATTTTTTTCGATCTCAAATATTATAATATGAACAATAAGTTCATAATGTGATTCTCAAAATTACAATATTTGATCTTGTGTATAACATTGCTAATAATATTTAGCTTCATTGGTGTTCAAGTTGAAAAATTATATACAGTTTGTCTGAAACGACGAATGCCCCCTTAAAATAAAAAAAATTATGAATTATCAAACACAAAATAATGGAGGCCGGTCGTTCTAAAGTAAAGCGATGTCCTGCAGGATCTTATATTACTTGCAAGTAAATGTGAAAAGATGTTATAAGCGTGATCGATCAATTAATTCAATAAATCCAATTTGGATCGTGTATTCATGAAGAATAACAATTATAGTCAGAGATGATATTCAACAAATGATTTTTTTATCTCATGTTTGTGATCAAAATGGTATGAATATTGACACTTTATTGTTCTAAATATGGTTTTGAATTATGCAATTATTGAGTGTCAAGAGTTATATTTTGCAGAGATTGTTGAAGTGCAATAATTGCCCCTGCTAGGTAGAACGATCGAAACGTGGCGCTTGTGTTGCTATACGGTTTAAAAGATTGGAGTTGCACCGTTACCACCAGCTATAGCTTTTGGTAAAGCGGCAGGCGCTCGGTCCTACAGAGATTGTCAACAATGAATGATTGACAACTCATATTTGACTATATGAGCAGCTTTGGCAATGTTTCACAAAATACTCGAAGCTAATTACGAGAAAATATTTGTACTTGACAGTTAATTATGATATAGGATATTCAAAAAAGATTTTATGCATGAAAGATTTCATGATTGTGGAGATGAAGAAAAATTGTTTGGTCTTAAATTACTGATATACAAAATCATGCATCATCATATCTCTAAAGTACGCTATGAGATCATTGATATACGTAAATAGATGTAACAAAATCTTGTTGGAAAGTTTTCATGTATATCAATTTTTGATGAATTAACATACAAGATCGGAAAGCGGCTGCTTAGAATACAAGCGATGTTGCAATAGAGTGAGTTAATCCCAACTGTACTCTTTTTCCCTTATTCGTGTTTTTCCCATTCGGTTTTTGTGAAAAGGTTTTTAATGAGACATTTAAGCAGCAACAAGAAATGGCTTACTCCTTTTCTTTCATTAGGATTTTGTTCCACTGGGTTTTTCCTAATAAAGTTTTAACGAGACGCATCAATAATCGGAACTTGAACCAAAGAAACATTGTTGTATTCTTTTTCCTTCACCCAGGTTTTTTCCACTGGGTTTTCCTGTCAAGGTTTCAGTGAGGCAACATATGAGTCCGATGAATTTTCCAAGCATCCATTTTGTAAATGAAGATTTTTAACGAATCGGTTGCTGCACAAATAATCATCGAAGATGAAGTAATATATTTGTAGATGATTATTCTTATCAAGATAGATTTGAAAGATTTGTGATCAAGATAAATATGTAAGATAATATCTCCAAGATTTGTATTCTACTATTCTCTCGTATATAAAAAAGGGCATTGAGCTCAATGAAAATTGCACCTGATTATTGATTCTACAAATTCTCTATATTCATTCTCTATCCGTCTCTATATTTCTTTATGATTTATAACCGAAACCAATTTTTGTACATGCATCTCATTTCGTGTGATAAATTATCGGACATGCATGTCACTTAAAACCCGTATTCCAAAGAGCCCAGTTAAGCAACAATTAATTTCACTTGAAGTTTTAACAGTTCAAGTTCAATTATGCGGTCTTCTTTTAGACGAGAATTTTATTTATTTTTTAAATTGACATATTTTGTAAATATATATTCCTCAAATCTTTATAATTAAATCTACTCATCTTAAATTTATAGTAATTACATCATTTTATTTAATGTCTGCATAAACAATAACAATTATAATCATATTTTTATGATTGAACTCACAGGTCTTCTAGATTTGAAACAAACCTCAACTTTGGATGCTCTAATAGAGAAAACTTTCGTCCACAAATCCCACGTGAAATTATCTTTAATTTTGCACACTTCTTGAATAACACAAGCTCATTCTCGTCAATGGTACACAGACACTTAATCCTTCGATATTATCCATTTCGTCAACAATTATTACGAAAACAAGGAAGGCCCAGTTTTACATAGTATATAGTGGCAAAGAAACTTACAATTGGTTGGTTTAACGACCTCACATAAAAGATATTGTACCGAAAATTTTCGAAAACAAAACAAAATGGAATCCATGGTGTGACTTGCTTACCATAGGAACAAAGTGTGGTGCAAAACCCTCTATCTCTTTATCTTTCAGTATAGCTTCCCACCTCAAGCACGAATCCTTCCACCACCTTCTCTTTCAATTTAGCCCCTTGGTTCTTCTTTTGTATGTGTGTCTCCCACCATCTTTTTTCAACATTGTGACAAGGTAACAACAAAATTTCAAGTTTTACCCTCTGCAATGGGACCTCAAAAACTACCTCCTCTCGAATTAGATTTCAAGAACATATGTTGACTTGGATTTAAAGGGCTCCTTTTGACAAACATACATTATCTTGACCATTTTTGTCCGAAGCCAAAAGAGATGGTTAAAAAAGGAAAGCAAGATTGTTGTAGTGTTGTTTGAGTAACATTGTGGCATAAAAATCATAAACCGAAGAAACTACAATAGGCCGAAGAGGAAATCTTTTATATTAATTTACAAGGGTGTGACTACTAATACTTTTCCTATTGCCACGTGGCATCATGGGACAGGAGTGATTCTCCCGCTCTGTTATAATACTTTGCTCCCATTTCTTTGGTATTATCATCTCCACACTTTCTTCCCCTCTCTTTGGGACACTCGCTGATTTCAGAGTTTCGGCCAAGGTAAAAGACCGATGATTCTTCACTATGTTTCTCCAAATTTATTCTGTCTGTAGACTCTGTACTATGCATGATCGAACCGGGAGAAGTGAAATATAACAAGTTGATGATAGGCAGGCCAAAATCACATTTTTATCGTACAAACTACGTATTAAATCTGATGTTTTTCAGTTCAACTCGGGCACGGCGTGTTGCTTATCCTACAATGTTTTGAGGTCGATGCAAGTTTAACTAACATAGAAATTGACAAAGTGTTGCTGTTTATGATTAGTTTAAGGTTGTGTGGGAAAGTGACAAGTAGAATGCCTTTATACCTGTGGAGTTCGTTATAATTGGCCCCGAGGGGGGGATTTAGTGCACAAATGATATGGGTCTGGTATGGTTTTAGCAGTCAGGGACTAAACCAATGCTTTGCATGTTTATGAAGTACTCCGATTGGTTTAACTGCGAAGACTTTTTGGCTTTATAGGCGTTGGATGTATAGATGTCTTTGTACCATTTTCTTGATTTGTATTAGCTTTGCAGGGGTTGTCACTGTGCAGATAAGGCCTCTGCACTTTCTGGGGTTCCTTTTCATCCTGTGAAGTTTTAAGGGAAGGAAATGGACTATGTCTATGGACCAGGAAGAAACCACCTCTTTGTTCCAGGACCTGTCAATATACCGGAACAAATCCTTCGTGCCATGAACCGAAACAATGAGGATTACCGCTCTCCAGCTATTCCTGCACTTACGAAAACTCTGCTAGAGGATGTGAAGAAGATTTTTAAGACCACTTCTGGAACCCCGTTCATCATCCCCACGACAGGTACTATATACGTCAAAGGATAATGGATTGTTTGTATTACCTTTAAAAAAAGGATAATTTTTGCGAGTCTTAATGACTCTAGTCAGAAGAAATTGAAAATTACCAACAAAACTAACCCCCAACCATGAAAATGTTTTAGTGGAGGTGGACAATTTCCCGAGAATGTTTAAATATACAACTATAAATTTGTAACCAAATATCGGTGATCGATGGTGTATCTTTTTCAGCTGAGAGTGCTAGTTTTGGTGAGGCTTAACTATATCCCTGTTATGATTCCCCAAGTAATTATTGCCATTTATATTAGGAGGGCGATCGTAATACCTGTCTTGCTCAATCCATATCATTCAAATGTTTGTTCATTGGGACACCATCATGCCAGGCAGTGGCATAATCCGATTCGACAGGACAGGTTCAAACCAACCTGAGAACACCCTGATTGTAATACAAAAAAAATTGTTCGTTGGCATATATTGATAAGAATGATCCATTGAAATATAGGCCCACATAGAAATGGAATATCCAACTGTGTTGGCTTAGTAACGCAATTGCCTTCTTCGTGGAGACTCAGTGATTTTGGTATGCTATGTCGTTTTTGTTCTCCATTTGGTTAATGGAAGTTGTCGTCTTGGGCAGGTACTGGTGCATGGGAAAGTGCACTAACAAACACTTTGTCTCCTGGTGATCGAATTGTGTCTTTTCTGATTGGTCAGTTCAGTTTGCTCTGGATTGATCAACAGCAACGCCTCAACTTCAATGTTGATGTTGTTGAAAGTGAATGGGGTCAAGGTGCTGACCTTGATGTTTTGGCCTCAAAAATAGCAGAAGATAAGGATCATACAATCAAGGCCATTTGCATTGTGCACAATGAGACAGCTACTGGAGTTACTAATAACTTGGGTACCGTAAGAAAAATACTCGGTATGTATACTTGGTGAACAACAAGAATGTGAATTATCTCCTGGAAACTTGGCTCATTATTGTGATCTTGACGTGTTTCTGAAATAAACTCCAGATAACTACCAACATCCAGCACTCTTTCTAGTGGATGGAGTGTCCTCCATTTGTGCAATTGATTTCCGCATGGACGAGTGGGGTGTAGATGTGGCTCTTACCGGTTCACAGAAAGCTCTCTCACTTCCAACAGGTTTGGGAATCGTTTGTGCAAGCCCCAAGGCTATAGAGGCCTCTAAAACTGCAAAATCACTCAGAGTGTTCTTTGATTGGAAAGACTACTTGAAGTTCTATAATTTGGGAACATATTGGCCTTACACCCCTTCTGTCCAACTTCTCTACGGGCTAAGAGCAGCATTGGATCTCATTTTTGAGGAGGGGCTTGACAATATTATCGCAAGACATAATCGTCTTGGCAAAGCAACAAGGTACAAGAATTCACTCTTGATGATGTAAACAGATTGGTTACAAGCTTTCATAACCCCATCAATGTCGACTGAGGATCATTCATTTCATTTAGTTTAGTTACATTTCCAATCACTTTGAGAATTGAGATCAAAATTTTGTTCTATCTTTGAATTGAATCTTAGCAAAGGCATGTCACTGGTGGAACCACAATCATATTTCAGATATCATACTCTTTTAAAAATTGTAATATTCAAGAGCAACAAATATGTCTGTTTGTATATATTTCTTCGAATCAGAATCCCAATTTGTGGTTTGAGCTCCACAATCTGAATGGTATTGTTACCATGAGCTTAAGCTTTGGTACACCTCAAAAGTCAGTCACGGTATCTTGCATATATGTTCATGGTGTGACGGGTGTAAAAATTGACCTCTAAATCAATAAGGTTTCTACTTTTACCCTGAAAACTCAGACTTGCGGTGGAAGCATGGGGCTTGAAGAACTGCACCCAAAAGGAAGAATGGTACAGTGACACAGTCACTGCTGTGGTTGTTCCATCATACATAGACAGCGCGGAGATCGTCAGACGGGCATGGAAGAGGTACAACCTTAGTTTAGGCCTTGGACTCAACAAGGTTGCAGGGAAGGTTTTCAGAATCGGCCATCTTGGAAACGTCAATGATGTAGGTTATCTTTTCTAATTACATGATATTGTCACTTTTTTCCTTATTCCACATTTCTACGACTCATGATTTCTTGCATGCATATGTTGCAGTTGCAACTACTAGGTTGTCTGGCCGGGGTGGAGATGATACTCAAGGACGTCGGCTATCCAGTGAAGCTCGGTAGCGGCGTGGCGGCTGCCTGTGCATACTTACAAAACTCAATCCCCATGATTCCTTCGAGGATATGATTTGGTGCCTTGGAACATGTAACTGGTTTTCTTTGTATACTGTAAAAATGTTCAATATCTCATGCCTGTACTGCTGGGATTGAATGCTTTATATCTTCAAGTGCTTGTTGTGGACCTTTAATTTGTATCTTTCTAATACTTGAACCCAATCAAGGTTCAAATCTGTTGTCGAATAATTATGACAAATATATGGCTCTAAGTCTTAACCAAAAATAATAATAATAAATTTTAAAAAAGAACAATAAACCATAATCTAGAATATTTCTGTACACTGTAGCATTATTTCTGCTGGGCTAAGCACAACTGTGAGCTACGTGATAATATGACGAAAACTTAATTTAATAAAAAAATTTCAATATAAAATATAAAGAAGAAAGAGATTTAGTGTTAGAAGGTGATAGGCTAAGAATAGCATGTAGAGATAAGGCTTCCACATAACCAACTTGTATAACGAAAAAATTATAATAACCTTAAATAAAATAAAATAATAGATATATGCACTCTTCGTGTGTTGATTACGGAGGTCAACTTCGCCGCCTTTTTCCAATACGTGTGCAATATTTGGACCAGATTCCACAGCACACGGCTTTTCCCTGTACCCAGAAATTTCGTCCATCCCAATATTTTATCCAATATCTCAACTATTTACGCGCAGACATCCTACTTTCAGAGCCCTAAATCTTTTTGTTGGAAGGAAATTAGAGAAAAACAAATGGATCCCAGAGGAGAAATTGAAATTCTTGGGTTTGATGATGATTTGTTCGATCGTCTGCCAGATGAGCTTGTTCTTTCGATCTTCAATAAGTTGCACGACGCTAAGTCTCTCTGTTTGTCCATGTCTGTGTGCAAACGGTTTCATTCCATGGTACCTAAGGTTGATCGAGTTTTCCTCTCCGTCCCATGGAAAAGGGACAGGGAAAGTGAAGAGATTTCTTCCAAAAATTCGTTCAAGAATATTGTTGGTAGAGCTCTGTTGAGATTTAAACCCATCCGTTTTATTTCTCGGATGATGAAGTTCAGATCAAGGAGCGAGGATAACAGCTGTGATGACTGTGCCCATCATGTGGCGAACGATGTCCTGAAGCCGTTTGATGAAATGCGAGCGCTTCATCTCAGGCTACCGTGCCATGGATTCAAGACATTGGGTTCGAGAACTGGTGACAGACGCAGTAACTCGACGAGTTTTCTGAAGTGGAAGGCTGAGTTCGGAAGCCAACTGCAGAGCTGTGTGATTGTTGGAGCCAGATCCTGGTCGGAAAAATGTGAAAGCCATGAGGTCAACTCGGGTGAGGCAGAGCAGGAATCGCGTGTGATGACCGAAGCCGAGTTGAAATTGAGGATCGTGTGGACGCTTTCTTGCTTGATCGCAGCATCTGCCAGGCATTACTTGATTCAAGAAACGGTGAAAGATCGGGAAATGATCGAAAACGTGGTGGTTTCAGATGAGAGTGGGCAGGGGGTTATCTGTATGGACAAAGAACAGATTGAAGAGATGAAGGATTTGAAGGGAGATGGGAAAAAAGGAGGACTCTTGTCCGATTGCAGGAGTTTGAGGATGAAGATATGGTATGCGGAGAAGATGGAGATACCGGGCTGTGGGAAGGTGATGGAGGGGGCTACTCTGGTGGTGATAAGGCCAGATTCCGGCGGGGATGGGAGGTGGAGGGGGCGGAGTTACGCCGACTTGGTGGCGGCCGCTGGGTTTGGTGGGGAGGGGGAGGAGAAGGTGGTGGGGGAATTTGCCAGGAAATTGGTGTCGATAAACAAATGTTTGACGCTGGAAATGAATGCATTTTGAGCAGACCAAGAACCTATTTGGTTGTGTTTTTCTTTTCTAGAAAAAACACCAAATAAAATAGGATAAATTATTGTTATTAATTTATGTAAGTTTGGTACCTTTTGTCTTTGCCACGAGCATGAATTGGTCTGTGCATTTTGGCACACTGTATAAAACATAATTTTTTTTTGCTATTGGACTAATATTTCTTATATTTTTTTTTCAAAATTGTATACTTGGATTTTTATTGTGATCACGTTATCTTATCAGGCATTAAATAGTTTGTATAAGGACTTTAAATACTCTAAGGTCGAATCATCCCACGCACTGTATTTTGTGCATTATATGTCATAAAATTTCAATTTTTTTTTTAAAGAAATGAAATTTAATAGTGTTTGTATATTTTTAAAATTTTGTAATATAATATATTGCTCCCTGTTACCTAGAAAAAAGAACAAATTTTACTATTTGAGGAAAATGGGTTATTCAACTATCTATGACAAGCAAGGTAATTATTTCAAATCACACACACAATTAAATCTATTATAGTTTTTTTTGTATGCGATATGTGTACATACTTTAAATTTATATAAAAAGTAGAGATTATATTGCATTAATATTTTATAAATGACTATATTTTTAATATTTAATTAGAAATAATATTTAAGTATGATAGAGTTGGAAGTTATCATAATTCAGAATTCGCAACTATAAAATATTATGACAGTTGATGTAGCCAAATTATCTCAGCCGACGAGCTGATACCATCACGTCGGGAGCTCGGAATGTCAGGCACTGGTGGATAGAAAACCCTTCTTCTTGGTGCCTGCAACCACATATCATGGGTCAGAGGGCGCCAGAAGTGTGTCCAACGAAGTCTCTCTGATGCTTAAGTCAGGTAGGATGCGAGAGCAAAAAGGGAGGAAGGGAAAGATATGCTGGAGGCAAAAAATGCTAGAATGTGTATATGTCAATGAATGAACGTGCCTAGTATTTATAGAGGGGCTAGTCGGTGGAGATGAGCATATCCCTGCGAATATTCGTCCAAATCGAGTATCTCAGGCGAGATACTCTCCGTAATCTTCGGCACAAGATCTTCTCCGTGATCATCGATGATCTTATCGTTCAAACAAGGAAGCCGTATCTGGATTGGATTCTGTGAGATATGACATTGTTCACGGGAATCACCCTCGATTTAAGCACGAGACCTTGAGCGACCTCCCGATATTAGAGGCATAGGTCGGGGTCTGAAACTTGCTGCTCGACCATCGAATCTCGATGTGATAATAGGGGACATCAAAAATAAATTTACTACGTTATATTTTAGAGGACTATAGCACTTAAATCCTCCAACCTAAAAATCGTATACAAATAAAAAATTAAAATACTATAGACAACAGATAATATATAATAATCTAAAGATTTTTACAAAAAGAATAAAGATATATGTATGAATTGAAATGGAACACCCTAGTGACACAGAGGAAATATTTTATTTGGTTAATGCCACCTGCCACATTTGAGCAACATCTTATACGCGGAATAATGAATTTCTCGTTTTGAGAAGAAAGAAAACATAACAAATTTCTTAGGCCGGAAGAAAAGGGGAGAACTCTATACAATATACATACGTAACCTAAATTTTTCTTCAGCAGAAAATGGACGGGAAGTTCGGGAAATTCTTCGATTCGGTGGGGAACTTATTCACTGGTGGAGATCATCTGCCTTGGTGTGATCCCGACGTCACTGCTGTGAGTATTCTATTGTTCTGTTCGATAAGTTTTTCTGGTACAGTATTTGGGTTTTAGCTACAATTTGTGTTTAGGGTTTGGATTGGAATTTATGGTTCTGGTGTTCTGGTGAAGTTGTTTGTTTGTTTTTCGGCTATTTTCAAGTTCAATCCTGAAAAACTTAGTAATAACAGCAAAAAAAGAAATGAGGCAATGATATGGCTTATTGATTGGACTTCTGGGTCGGGGTAAATCTCTTGCACAATGCTTTCATGGTGTGCTCGTGGCTTGAAGTTCGTTTTTTTGACCCAACTTGTAGACGATTATATGATGTGAAAATTTTATGTCTATCCTGTAAGATCTGGATGATTTTGCCTGCATTTTTCTTGTATATGCAAAGGTGGGAGCGAGACACCCAACGAAAACGTTGGAATGTATGTGTTGTATTTCGAAAATTTTCAAGTTGTTTGCGGTCAATTTCTCGCTCCCTTTCTTCTGTCCGACGCCTATTGAATCCACCCTTGCTAGTGTAGACGTGCTTTCAAGTAAATTCTTGAAGAGCTGACCTTGGGGTGCAGCTGTATATCTGTTAGGTTGCCTATGTTCATGTTTTTTTGCCTCTACTGAGCATTATGCATATATAGGGTTGTGAACGAGAGGTCGCTGAAGCTGAGAAAAATGCATCTGATGAGCAAAGAAGTGAGAGCATCATGCGCTTGTCTTGGGCACTTGTTCATTCCAGACGTCCGGATGATGTGCAACGTGGAATAGCTATGCTCGAAGGTGACAACGGAATGATCTCACTCTCTCTAATGTGTGTTTGCGTGTTTTAATTCTTTTGGGACCCAAGATTCTCATGAAACTTGTCCTGAACCGTTGATAGTATGCATTTCATTCACATTTGTTGTTCAACATTTAACGAACTTCTCTCCTCTTACCTCTATCTTGCGGTTTATAAATGGCGCGTAAGGTTTCAGTGCTTCCTTATCATCTGCAGCTTCTTTGCCTCGCTCAAAGATTCCGTTGAAGGTGAGGGAAGAGCTTTATCTTTTAGCCGTCGGATTGTACAGAAGCGGGGATTATACGAGGAGCAGGCAGCTCGTTGAGCGTGCTTTGGAGGTTCGATTTTCCTAACTCAATATATTTCGACTGCTCTACTTAGTGAAGAAGAAAAGGTAGCACGGTTAATTCACTTTTGTGCGTACAATTGCAGATTGCACCTGATTGGAGGCAGGCATTAACTCTCAAGAAAGCAATTGAAGATAAAATCACAAAAGGTGGGTTGGACCCTTCGTCTTAACTGAACTTGTATCTTCATATTTACTCTTCTTCCTTTGACATTCTGATAAACATATTCGTTCATTTTTACTCATGTTTTCTTCCATGATAAAGATGGGATGATTGGTATTGGTATTGCTGCAACTGCTGTTGGGCTCTTGGCCGGTGGGATCGTTGCTGCATTGTCAACTCGTAAGAAATGAGGAGCCATAACTCGAACATTGGACGTGGAATATTCAACTCTGTTCTTATTCACACATCCGCAAGATATGTGTTTTGTTGCCATAGTAAAACTTGAATGAGTGGAATACCTTGTAAAATTCAAAACTGTCCTTATTTTTTCATCTTTATTTGCTGAATGTTGTGGTCCCACGTTATGGACCTCCCCGGTGCTGTCTATTGTGAATTAGAGGGGCTCGTTATGAGTTAACTTCTCGATGTACAGAATTTTGCATTCAAGAACTCGCTAAAAATAAAAAGCAAATGCAAAGTCCAGGAACAGGTTTTTGCACCATAAAGAATAAAAGAACAATCTAACGTAAAAATGAAAGTTCGTTTTCACATTAATGGGTTTAGTGTTTATTGCACCTGGCTTCTTCTCATTTCTTCAAGGGAAACTACTAAACCCGTATACCTCAAGTTAAGAGAGCAACTGCCTCGTTCGCCAAGTAGATTAAATCACTGCAACTGGTCATTAATCCTCATATGCAACTCTCGTCTTCCTCAAGTGTCAGCTCAATTCAGTCATGATCCCATGAAAACGGACATAGAGGAGGCGAATCCCAGCATGTTGGTGAAGAGGGGGGAGACTTCCACCAAGACCTGAACCAATCTGCAAACTCTAGTATGGGTATTTCTTCTGGTTCTGCATAGCAGCACAGGCTACTAATAACAAGATCGCTCTAGAGTATACAATACTGCAAGCCAAGATCTGCCTATCATCAACGGTTAAAAGTAAAAACAGATACAGATGTTCTTGAATATGAAACTGTTTGTGTAAATTTTGCGAATTGCTGGGCGTGCCAGGCGCTCGTGCGCCAATTCGTGTAAAAAAAATGTAAAAATCTAACTTCTAAAATATCAGAACGAGAGTGAGAACTAAATTTGATCGTTAGTTCTAATCTCCTAAACGATATAACGTAAAAAACAAGAGAATTAAACTGAAATCCATATGAATAAATCCCTAACAAAGCTTGTATTTTCAACAAACATAGAAGATTTACAATATTTCAGAAAACTAATAAAACCAAAGACTGAAATGAAATGTAGAATGTAGAGAATTCTAATAGAAATATGGAAATTGAAGTGCAAATTTGTGCAGCGAATTGTGCAGTGTTTTTGTGCAGAGAAGTGTTGATCTCTGATTTTCTGTCCAGCGTCCCCTTTTATCTCCTCCTTGGGGAGTTTTTCCCATGTTCCCACGTTCTGGGCCGTGTCTCACGTTTTCTAACTAACTGATTTGGCCCTCAACTTCTATCTTCATCGGACTGGGTCTGATTACAAATGAGTTGGGCTTTTTGCTGACTGGGTCTTTCGCCATTATCTGAAATGGGCTAATAATAATTTTTTGGCACAAACAGATGCCCCCTGCAAGCATGTGGCCCATGAAACCTCTTGATCATCAAATTATCAACATCATGTACGCGTAGTTTCGTCTCCAATAGCAGAAGATATCAAGGTTATGTTTGCGCATAAGGTCTTGAACACACTTTTGTTTCAAAGGTTTGTGTAACCCCTTTTTCTTCTTCACAGCTTTACCATTTTTGCTGACTGTTTGGAAATCCTCATCTTTACCAACAACTACAAGAGTGTTAGCAGCAGTACCCTTTGTTTTCTTATCAATCTTTTTGTGGCCCAGTTCAGCTGTAGATGGATCACATACCAGTTTATTCGAAGTAGTATCTTCTGTTAGCCCCTCCACATTCATATCTTTAGTGATTTTGGGCTTCAACACATTCTTAACCATCCCAATTTGCAGGTTAGGAGCTGTAATATCACACGATGTAGTATCAGAAATGTTGTTGGGCTGTAAATCAGAAATATCCAAAACAATATTTGTATCATGTGGCGCTACTTTACTGGTAGAGCCAGGAGTAGAATTTACGAGAGGCCTAGTGATCCTTGTATCAGTTTTTAACTCATTATCAAGATGCGAAGAGTGTAAAGCTGATTTAGATCGTGAGCGGTGGCCATTCCAGACTCCCCACATCTATTTCTTCCAGTGAATCTTGGACTTTGTGCGTGCCATCCTTCATATGAGTTGGCGTCATTACTAGATCATCCAGCTGGAGTTGGCCTTCTTCATCGTCATACTCCTCGTGGATTATCTCTGTCCCGAGTGCTTGATGTCCCAAATCTTCACACTTGTCTAGCATTTGCTGCACATGTAGTTTGTGAATAGCGGCTGCAGCTGCCTGCTTTTCTTCTTTGCTGTGCTCAATCATCAATATCCTCTATCATGGGTTGTATCACTGGCCTATAAGGCACAATGACAGTCAGTTTGAGGATTTTGTCAAGGATTGGGCTGGGAGTCGAACCTTCCATATATACTGAGTTTGATCTCTCTGCGTTCAGGTTCCGATTTCTGATAGGTCCAAAATCCCCATTGTAGTATCGTGCATCCCTTATGCTGATATTTACTTGGAATGGTTGTGCATTAGCCTCTACTATTTCCACTTCATCACCCTTACGGAATAATAACAGTTGATGCATTGGAGATGGAATGCACTGATTAGCAAGGATCCAAATCCTTCCCAACAAGGCTTGGAAATTAACAGAAAAGTTTACCACTAAAAGTGCGTACAGAAAAGGCAAACTCCCCACAGTGTCATTGACTGGGAATACCTTTGGCTTGCTTGGATGTTCTTTCCAGATGATAAAACTAGAACTTTCTTGAAGAATTTCAGCTTCTTTCATATCCACGCTCTGTGATCTGTGGTTAATTGACTTTTCTTCATCACATAATTTGAATTTTTTTGGGAACATCACCACACCAGTGTTGCAATCTACCGATATATGAAACTTACCCACGCAAAAATCAATTGTTTTGTTTTCTTGGGCGTCCTCTTTGCTAAGCAGATCATCGTCCCCACTAATTTTGTCTTCAGTAGCCTTTATACAGAACTTGGACTTGCTAACCATGTTTTCTGATGTCTTTGGCTTAGCGGCTGCTCTTTCTCTCAACATCCTTCTTTTCTGCGTTCTAGTAAGTAGTTTAGGGAATTTCTTGTGCTGAGCCACCCTCCAAGCATCACTAACATCGCTTTTAGGTGGGAGGACAAACCTTGGTCTATCTTGATGCTCTGCTGCCCTCACTCTTTGAGTTTTCCTAGTAGAATCATTTTTCTTACTGTAGCCATGCATTTTATGAGTGTTTACCGGCTGAAGCTTAAAGCAGTTTTCGTCCTTCTTCTGGTATACCCGTGACATTCGATGATACACCTCGCCTGGATAGTAAGTTTCCCTTGTTTTCCTGGGGAAATATTGGTTCC
>KQ988202.1:0-60064 GCA_001598015.1 Dorcoceras hygrometricum
CCATTCCAACAGGCGTGATACATTAGTTTGTAAAATGCTTCTATTTTGCGTTACTTAATAAAAAAAATCTTTTTTTCACAATAAACAATTAAAAAGCCCTGCAAATAATGGTGGAATGAGTGAGAGGTGCATGTGCTGCCAACATAATTGCATTCAATGAAGAAATCACTTGATTTTATAGTTTTTTTTTAAGAAAATTTAAAATATATATGGCTCTAGATCTTATCACGGTGATCTTTAAATTATTTTTTTTAATGAAAAGATTTTTAAGCATGTCATGCTTATCAACATAATTTATAAGTTAATCATTCGCTTGTTACAATAAATTATTTCTAAAAAAATTAATTGCCTGGAAACTTGCAGTCAATATTATTGGGTCTGTACTGGATAAACAATCAAATTTTAATACAGCAGCCTCAAAACACATAATTCTAGCAAATACTAGACAAGCTTTATACAACAAGTTTGTCATTCGACGGGGAAGTCAAACTCACGACCATTTGATCAGGAATTTAACTTTTATTAATTATTGGTGGAGGGGTTAATTATTTGGTCATGATACGCATAGATTGTGCACATGTTATATTTTAGTTGTTGGTTTTCACATCTACCCTTTTAGAGCATGTTTCAGAGCAGTACTGAGACGGTTGACCTCTTGGAAAGCTCTCGTACGTCAAATTGCTGACGTTGCGCCGTTTGATCTGATTTGCCAGATGGGCTATAAAAGTTATGTCACATCCTAACGTGTAATACTATCTCTGTTGGGGATAGGATCAACGTTAGAGGAAATGGTAAGACTGATCTCTGAGGAAAATGAGACAACATCAACAGTTAGACACGGACCTTCTCGGACCCATGGGCCTAACAGTCAATCTTCACGCATACAATAGGTGCACTATATGCTACCATATTATAAGAGATAAAGTTATAACTTGATTAACAGCTATAAATCTAACGATAAGCGTTCGATCCTAATATATAATTATGTTGAAAAGTGAATAACCAGTTTAATTTATGAAATTAATTTGGGCAATGATAAATTCAAATCTTTATAGCAATTCTTTTCAAGAAAAAAGGTCATGGATGAGAGAATGGGGAATGAATGGTCAAAAAGATGTCGCTATGATTAGACGTACACATCATTATGTCTTAAGTAATTCAATGTTAGAGTAACGTGATTTTGATCACTCTAAAAATAGGCGGTTATCGAGTGAGATAATTTACAGCCACACATTATATAAACAGTCGCCAAAATTAGCCAATTATCGACCATTTTATGAATTTGGCTGCTCGCTAAGTTCCAAGGCTTGTAATAGTTGTCCGATTAAATGTCGAGGAACCTGGCACGCGACAATTCAGGTTACTTATTATTCAAGATTTATTAAAATAAGTACTCTTGGCAAATTCATTCTAGGTTAACAGATTTCTTATAGATTTTCATGTGGAGCATATTCCCCACTGAAATATTATGAGAATATGTTCTGGGAGTTAGTCCATTATATGGACCCTCTTCCCCGGGCCCCTGCCTACTCGTGCATATCCCTGCATTTACCAACTTGTATGGGTCAAGGGCTTCTGACCTATATAGGGGATTAGCCCATTAATGAATTAATTTTTCTTTAAAAAAAAATGCTTTGACAATGTAAAAATATCCCCTCCATTTCAGTCAAATATCATTCAGAAACATAAATATACTGTGGTATGGTGTGGTACTTAGAGATGAATAAGATTAATATACGATGAGATGAGATGTAAAAAATGTACTGATTAAAAAAATACTTGACTTAGACATCTAATAACATTTAGAATAAATTTGAGATAAGACGGTGATCGTATTTTTTACTTTTCTAAAAATATAAATATGAACTAAACGTATATAGATGATAATATTTTAATTTTCATTAAGATTTGATTGATGAGAAAAATAATTAATGATTTGATATGTGGAATATTAGCAATACGTGAGTAATATTTAAATCAAATATAATATGATTTTAATATTCTAATTAAATACTCGAGCGAAACATGAACCAGAAATATGAACGGCAGTATAAACAAATCAAGCCAACATTTTCAATCTTACTTTTTATTCTCTTCCCCTGGAATTTCCAAACTCTTCCTACTCCTACTTCCAGGCTCCTGCTACATTATATATTCTATTTAATTTACCAGGTTATATTTAACTCTTAGTTCTTGAAATGAACAGGGGCGAGAGGATTAGAAAAATATGGAATTTTTAACTTTTCTTCCTTACATGAAACTAGTACAATTGCATGATTTTATACAATTTACTTATTTGACGACTCATGTTGTGTTTGTACGACAAAGCTGGAAATTGGGAAAGTGTTTTAAGGGAAAAGCTTTGCAATCTACAGTGATCACTTCCAGTAAAACTAGTTGGGATTTTTAAAATAGGTGGATTACCCAAATAAATCCGTGGATATGTGATTATGGATCTAAAATACGAGGTCAATTTTCTTATGATCCCTCGCATTATAGACGAGGTTATTTTTTGGTCGTTTTTTCTTATCAGGCAGGTATGTAATCCACAGTGCCACCCACGTTAGATTTAAAGGCATTGGAGAAACGTAGAGTCATTGTCTTCTCTCAAGTTCTGCAAATTTATTGTCGAGTGGGAAGACGGCAATCTCAATGGCCACACTGGAACTGTCTTGTATCGTTTCTTAGGACGAAGATCAAACTGTACTGATTTCGGTTACGACTAGTCGATATAGAAATATAAAATTGAATAATAAAAATAGATGTTGACATTTTTTTTTCTGTAATTTAATTCATATTATATATCATTAGTTTTAACAAATAGATTTAATTTTTATTAATTGAAATCGATTTTTAATTCTTTTTCCATTGATATTTAATTTTTATAATATAAGTATGACGTTACTTGTTTAATACAATTATACATAATTTTTATAATATAAGTATGACGTTGTTTGTTTAATACAATTATACATTTAACAAAGTTAATATAGACATGTATACATATACAAAACATATATTTTTATTCATAAAATATATAAAGATATATTGGAACAAACATATAAATATGTTATAAAGTGACATCAACTTGAAATTGAAGGAAATTATATAATTTTTTCAGTATAATAACTTATTTTATATATGATTTTTCATTCATAAAATCCGTTAAATATTATTAAAAATCTATATATATTAACATAAATATGCGAAGATAAACTCATAGGAGTATAAAATTCTGTCACAACTATGTCGAATTCTATGGAAGTCAATAGAAATCTATCATATCCATAAAAATTATTGCCTAACGAAAATCTCCACAATAAATACATCCCTACACATTTTTAATCCATACAACAACTCAAATCCATCAAAAATATATATATGCATATTCCAATATAACTCGATATAACTATTTCGTCAATATGTGCTGCCTGATACACATAAACCACTCATCGTGTTTTTTTCTTGCACAATATTGTTTTAGCCGATGATGATATTTTGGTAGAAGATAGAGCTAACTAATTTAAAGATGACCATGCATAATATTTAACTTCATCCCTCAAATTGGATGGTGAATAGCTTTTAGGGCCAAATCCATTGTTCAGAGTAGTCCCAATGATTCCTTATTACATGTGAGGTTGTTTTCCTCCATATCATCATATGCAGGTATGCTATTTTCAATCATTTTGGTAGAGACCTAATTCCCTATTTAATGTTCTTCACATGGCTTCCCACATGTAATATATTTGTCCATTCCTAACCGTTTATTCCTTCTCATCTACTCAGACAAAAAATCTTGTTTGCTATAGGAGCATGCGATTGCCTATCAGACAAGAACTCTTTTAATTGAATTAAATACTAGAAACCGGTGGGATAAGGATGGAGGAGGGGGGCGAGTATGCATAGTTTTTTAACCCATTCCGAACCGATAGAAAACCCAACGGGTTCAGTTTGGACTGGACCCGTTAACACACAAAATAATAAAAAACTTACTATTTAATATATAACATGTATATAATATCGCATAAAATTACATATGATGCTTTTATACATATACAATGTATATAGTATAAATTGCTAATATATATATATATATATATATATATATATGTATATATATGGTATATAACATATGTATATTATAGAGTACGTAATATATATTAAGAAATATTATATAAAAATTTATCTACGGGGTGGTGTAGGTAAACCTAAGACCCCGCTCAAAACTTGTTGATCGGGTTTGGAACCGTCCCGCGCTCTATTTGACCGTGGTCAAACCCGATCAATTGGCATGAGTTTCCCGTTGGTTCGGATTTGAAACCGGCCTATTGTTGTCTCTCGGTGGGCAACGAGCATATACTTTAAAACTACAGCCATGTCGCTTGCGACCTATGTAGTCAGTTAATTTTTGAAAAAGATTTGTAGGGAGATTCTATAATTAATTTGATTTATATTACAATATGAATATCATAACTATAACACTTTTTTAAGGTCTAGTAAAAAGTTGTGAACTAGTCATACCATCCAAATTTCCGAGGACCTGACACGAGAGATATAATGATTATTATTTTATTATATGGATATTTAATTTCGCATCCGATCCTCCCCCAGCTACAAGAAAAAAAAAACATCGGGTAGCCGCTAATTAAACAAATGATTTATGCTAGACCTCACTAATCGATCACCAAAAATAATGTTTGATTGGGAATAATAAGCTTGTTTTATCGGTTTATAATACATTGAGCTAGCGAGTATCAATAATTGTGACGCCGAAGTCCTCGGGTCCCAATCTGAGTTTTTCTTCCTGGCCTGAGGCCTAACGAGCTTACTCTGCTAAACCTAAGCATCCGACTTGTACCCAAAAATCGAGCGTCAGAGGACACCAAAAATGTTTCCGATAAAGCACATCAGATATCTAACTCAGTCGGCTGAGTGAGAGTGTTGTAAGTAAGAATATATGCTGAAGTAAATGAGCTAGTAAGATGTCTGAACAATTGGACGTACCTGAGGTTTATAGAGGGGCTGGCTAATTAATGTGAGCAGTATGTTCGGCATGTGATGTTATCGAGCGGGGTTAGTGACTTATTGTGATATTCTCACAAAGCACATTTGCAAGCTTGATTTGTGCAACCGTGTGAAAGGATCACTCTCCAGACTAATTGCGCGTTGTGATAATCGTTATTACTACTCGAGAGGTCGGGAATCATGACTAGGGTCCCGAGGCTAACTTACCACATAGTATCAATAATATCCCCTGGCTATTCGAGACGAAGTAATGAATTGGAAGACTGTTGCGTGATTTGAATCGAGATCTGAAGTACTTTTTGAGGAAGACCATAATTCCGATGATCAATTTTGAAACCGTGGATAAACGAATTTATGATTGTCGCAATCAAAGGACCCTTCGGATTCGTTTGACGTTTGGTTTCCTTGAGAATTTGAACCGTTGATGGTTTCATGATTCGACAGTGGGAGATCGTCCGACTTTTTTAGAAATAGTCGCGTTTTAGAGCACTAGATCGGATCACGATCCTCTGTCATCAGTCATCGTATTCCGAGATGATGTATGAGGTATCAAATTGTTAATTCATATAAAATTCGTCATGTTTAATATAAACACTTCTATGTCAATATCGGCATGATTGATTCATGTGGGTGTTAACTTTACTATAATCACAATCATTGGATTAATCATCAATGCTTAACAAGTGGATAATTGGACTATTAAGAATATAAAATATTCCGGAGGACAAGTTTTTCATAATGTTTTCTAATGCGTTTTTAGAGTTAAAAAACTTAAAAAATGTGTGTTCGATAGATTTCTATTGAGAAATTTATTTTTGAAATACACTTTTAAAAGACAAGAGAAATGTGTTGTACAATATTTTAAAAATACGAATTATAGATTAAAAACGTATATAAATGAACAATTGATTTTTGTTATTAGATTATTATTCGATGCTCTTTTATTTTATTTTTTAAATATTAATTACTTTTTAAAGTATCTGTCTAAATACTTTATTATCTAAAATTATTTTTTAAAGATAGATATCCAAATAAAAATTTATCCTTAAAACAATTTTAAAAATATTCTATAAATTTTTTTAAAAAATACTTTTATAAAAACATTTAAAATTTGTCAAAAAGAAGATCATAAATGATTTGTGAACATTGGCTTTAACCATAAATTGGCATTAAAATATTCTACTATTATTCACAATAAAAATAATTATTTTTTAAAACTATACCGTTAACTATCATGTTTCTCGATATTGATTGAAAGGTTTGATGTTTCCACTATAATAAGACAATAATCAGATTGTTAGTAATTTATTCTATTTTGTTTATATATGGAGTCTTCAGTGTTCTTAATTATTAATAGGTAGTGAAACGAATTTGTTTGAGCAAAATAAGTATGATTTAGAATACCAAGTGAAGCACAAGGATCTGTCCGTACAAATTAAGTATCGAGTTATTCGTTAAATAATCCCCGTGAAAAAAAAAATTATTCATTAACTCCATATGTTTCAATCGTATGCAAAAACATCCTCATGTTTTAAGATTTCGTACACATATACCCTTAATTTTCAGTGGTATATATATATATATTTTTACGATTTGTAAATAGAAATTAATTTTCGGTGACCTCCAGATTTAAACATGTGAACAATTACTCAGCTCACTTGTATGGGGTTTTTAACTGTTTACTGTAAATAAAAAAAAAATTAACAAAGTAACGTGAATGTGGAGTTCTTATGAAACTACCGCAACACGCCGTTTCCAACGGCGTGAATCCCTTTTTTTTTTTTTAATAAAACAAGTCACGCCTTCACGTTAGGCGTGACTGAAAAGTTTTTTTTTTTTCGTAAAGCAAGTCACGCCCTCACGGTAGGCGTGACTTGCTCATTTTTTGTAAAAAAAAAATGTAGTCACGCCCTTGCGAGAGGCGTGACTACAATATAATATTTTTTAAAAAAAGGTTTCACGCCCATATGCAGGGCGTGACACCAGAAAAGTTATCACGCCCTTGCGCAGGGCGTGATATAAGTTTCGTCCGCTTCCCATTTCCTCTCGCTATAAATAGCTGCAGTTTATTCTGAATGAATGCTCGTCCTCATTCCAAAAATCCTCTCGATTATAATATAATCCTCTCAATTCTTCTCCCATAAAATAATTCTCCTCTTATAATAATTTTCTTCAAATTTCAATAAGTTCGAGATATTTTCTTCGGAAAATTTGCTCATCGATATTCATATATCTCAGATTCGTTATCATTATTCCGTACGACATTAAAAGGTACATACAATTAATAGTGTTTATATTACACAATTAGCATTATTATCAATGTGATTATTACTGTTATTTTTATTATTATTAATATTATATTAATGTTATTATTATTGATATTAGTATTGTTATTGTTATTATTATTATTATTATTATTATTAATGTTATTATTATTGATATTTGCATTGTTATTATCAAGTGACAAAACATGATCTAAGAGAGTCCTTTATATACTGACTTAAAAATGGCTTGTACCGGCTAAGTCTCCCTGAAGGGCATTGCTTTGTCTAAGGAGATTGGTTTTTAAGTGGGATGAAAATCATTATTTTATGTAAGTTAAGCTTTTATTTATTTAATAAATCAATTTTTAATTAATGATATTTATTTATTTTGAAAAATTATTTGTATTCATAAAATAATTATTTTATGTAACATAAGATTTTCATTTATTTAACAAATCAATTTTTGAAATAATGATTTTTATTTAACCAATTATTATTTTGTATAACATATGATGTCATTGAAAACAATATTTGGTTAAAAAATAATATTTTAACTATGATTTTATTTCATATAATCATAATTTTATGGAATATAGGATGTAAATAAAAGCAATATTTATTTAACAAAGCATTATTTTATGTCTTATAGGATGTTAGTCCGTAGCTTTGATTATGGAATTAAGATATGTTGTGAAAATATTATTATCAATACTAATTTTGATTACCTTTTAAATTTGTGTATGAATGGATAGTGTCGCGTTGCTTTTATACATCGGAGGTGATGTTATTATACAACATAATGCGGTGCAATACAGTACTAGTGCGACTAAAGCAACCCGTGTTTCACGATCTATCAGTTTCCGTGAATTGAAGGAGAAGGTCTACAGATTGCTAAATATTGACAGTTCAAAATTTATTTTGAAGCTATCATCCAAATATTCCTTCAATGACAAGTCAAGGTATGTCGATGCGCATCTTGAAATTGCTGATGACAACAATTTACAGTTTATGTTGGATATTAGTAACGAATGCAGTGTGTTGAATTGTTTATCGAAACCGAACCTATTGATCGACATGTAGCTGTTGATGATCCTGAATCATATATTCCATGTATAACTCAAGGATTCAATGCTCTGGGATTCAATTCAGTTGGATTTAATGAGGATGCTAGTACGTCGGCGTTTGCTTGGCATGGAGCAACAGATCAAAATCGTTATACTTCAGACCATGATACTGGGGACTGGGATCAGTATGTCGCACCCACCGTAGAAGAAAATGTTACATAGCCATTTTCTAGTGCGAGGCAATGGAGCTCTCTTGACGTAGATGACGACCCGCCATGATATTTCATGGAACGCACATATCGACTCCTCGGTTGGCGCAATTCGACGTGTTGTTGGCTTAGATCGTTCGATCCCACCTATAGACCATGAGGACCACGGACTACCTGAGTTGTCGTCAGATATTCATCGTGCCGACACTGATATATCTACCGAGCCTGTTCTGTCCCTCAGTGACACGGATAAAGATGATGGCACCATATGATCTGATATACCTACATGTATATTACGTATGTTATTCATATAAATAGCAATTACATATCTACAGTTAAAATTATCACCTGGCACCATATGGTGGAATAGAAAGAACATTGTCTGAATAATTTGGATTTCATGAGCTGCGATAAGATTATACCCCAGGCGATCAGGACAGAGCGGGATCATCCGAGACCAGGCCCAAATATGCAAAATAACTAAATGTAATACAAATTTAAATAAATGAAAATTGAACAAGAATGATAAAATAAAATACCTGTAAGATATACAAGGGTCCTGCTATTTCATGTTTCCCTTGAATACATGCTCCGCACAACTCATGATAAAGAATTGCTAGCACCGCACTTGCCCAACTATAACTACGGACCCTCCTTACATCTCGTAGAACGTATATACAACATTTTCACTACACATCCTTCGGAATCTGGTAGCATGCATCCACCAATTATCATCAAAGCTACACAACGTGTGTATTGTTGCACTTGCACTTCAGGGCTATAGTCGTTTATCATGCTTTGCATGCAATGTGCGTGCAAAGTAGTCAACTTAATAGAATTGGACCTGAAATCAGACTCAACTGGCACAAAGCCTAACCAATCATAACAGATACTCTGCCATACACCGAACTTCTGCGACATTTCAGTACCGATAACGGGCTCACCATCAACATTAAGCCCCCAAATCAATGCAACATCTTGCAATGTGATTGTTGCCTCACCACATCTGAGGTGAAAAGTATGAGTCTCGCGACGCCACCGTTCAACAAGAGCAGTAATCAAGTGATTGTCATAAATACAATCACCGCAACACAAGATACCGTAAAAACCCATCTCGTTCAGACATGACCGAACACGACGATGAAGCACACCAGATTTCCATAGATCCCATATCAAATTATCTGAACGACGAACTCTTAAAGTATGGTCCAAGTTATCGAATTGAATGACATTTGAAATATGTGATTCTTGAAGGTAAAGGACGCTACGCTCTACAGGTCCTGCTTCTACTGACATCCTATATTATATAAAATAATGATCATTAAATAAAAATAATTATTTAAATACAAATAATATTTTGGAACAAATTTTTTCTTCTGATTACATTGCTTATATTACATAAAATAATGATTTTATAAATGAAATAATTAGTTAAAAAAATTCTTTTTTAAATAAATATTATTTCTAATAACATCACATATTACTTAAAATAATGATTTAAATAAAAAACATTAATAAAATAAAAATGATTTGTTCAACAAGATTTTCATCTAATCACATCCTATATTATATAAAATAAGTTAAATAAAATTCAAGTTAACAAAAATGACTAACATATTAATATCAACAATAATAACAACACTAATGTCAACAATAATAACAGTAACATAATACTGCTAATAATAACAAACAGAACAATATTGTCAATAATACTAATAACGATAACTGTTTAACTTAAATAATATGAACGGTACGTACCTCAATTGTAGAATAAGAATTCTACGTACCTAAATGGAGTTCTAATTTTTCTTTTACGCACCTTAAAGAGAAGTTTCGCACAAAAAAAATCTACAAAACACGAAACATCATATTTGTAAGATTATATAATAAATCAAATATTAATAACAATATAGACTTACCTGATTTTAAAATAGTTTTAATAGACAAAAATGTCGAAAGAGTTCATTTACTCTAAACTCTTTCAGTATTTTATCAGGTTGCCTTTATCAAACGTCAAGCCAACGTTAGAAAAGATGATACAGCTAGACGTTCTTCTTGATATGTAGTTCCTATGATTTGGAACGAGATTCTCTCATTTGTAGAGGTATACTAATGTATTATTTCAATTGAAAAAATTTACGTTTTCAAAAAAATTAAAATAAATTTTCAAAAAAAGTTAAATTTAGCTAGTGTGATGAGATTGTGTATGATAATATTGTTGTAGTTATTAAAATATATGTGCATAATATATAGTAAGGAATAAATAATAATTATTTTGTTTGATTGAATAAATTTGATATATGATTAATTACTATATATATATATATATATATATATATATATATGATATTGAACTTGTGAGACATACCTTGTGAATTTGAATCGGTTTGGCACGTGAGGAGTCTATAAAAACAAATCGTATGTAAAGTTAATGAGATGCTAGATCCAGTATAGATATGCTTAATTATTTTTTCAGTAAGATTAGCTTTTTAGAGGGCGATCCTTCGTATAAGTCAGAGTTTTATTGGTCTATATAGGTTTTAAATCGAAAAATCTGTACGGATAGATGAGAACTTGGGGAAGATGATTTTTATTAAGAAATATGGAACACACGATAATTGAACGGACGTTCAATTTTAGTTGGATGGTAAGGTGTACTATTTTTTCGTTTAAAATATTCAATTTAAGTGATTTAATTCTTCTTTTACACGACTCGCAGTCTCGCACACTTTGACTTCCTTCTTTGTTTTATTATAACAAAAGTTTTGACCAAGACTTTCTTACTTGCCGTGCAATCACTACATATTAGTTTTGCATTATACAATGTTAAAATCGAAGCCTGTCTTTGTCGTACAACATGTATTGATCTTCAACAAGAAAAGAAATCCCACTATGCCGGAAAACGTATTTCAATCGAACTTCCGAGCTTTTCGGGCAAGAAACAATTGAAACGAATTAGAAAAGGAAAAGAGAGAATCAATGGCGGAAACATTTCCAGAATCAAAATCAGAAGAAGGCGATGGGGAATCCAGCGAGATCACCCTGAGACCTATAACACTGCAGGACGCAGATGATTTCATGGTGTGGGCAACCGATGATAGAGTGAGCCATTTCTGCGTATGGGATACTTACACTTGCAAGCAACAAGCTTTGCAATTCATCAACGATTTTGCCATTCCCCATCCTTGGTATCGAGTCATATGCATCAATAACCGGGCAGTTGGGTCCATATCCGTCACACCAACTTCTGGTAATCTTTTCGTGTGTGTGTGTTATTTGTTTTTGTGTGTGGTTCTTTGTACAAACAATACGACACGGGCTGGTATAGAGATGAAAGCAGTGAGAAAAAATTGGAGAAGATCAGCCAAAATCACATTAACTGGCTCCATGGAACTTTTATGGAGGTTTCAAACTTGACCCGTCGTCGAAGACTCGCAAGACACTACCTTCACTCTATAACCGGGGGTACAATTGTTGATGCCATGTCCAAGTTAATTCTAGATCATTAACTTTATAAATGTATTAACCTTATACTAGCAAGCTCTATCCACAACTTTTGATACTAATAATTTCGTTTTGAGTCGAACTTTTAACCAAACTAAAATAAGGGAGAACACCATGTTAACACTATTGGATCCATTCTTGCATTCTGAACTATTTCAGATAAAACGGAAGGAAGAGCTGAACTTGGTTATGTACTAGCGTTCGAGCACTGGGGAAAAGGGATTGTAACGAGAGCTGTAAAAATGGTGGCATCCAACATTTTTAAGGAATGGCCGGAGTTGAAAAGGCTTCAAGCTCTTGTGGATGTAGAGAATAAGGGATCTCAAAGGGTGCTGGAAAAGGCTGGATTTGTAAGGGAAGGTGTCCTGAGACAGTATGTAATTAGAAAGGGAAGATGTATCGATGTGGTGGTTTTCAGCATTCTCTCTACCGAATCAGTTTCTTGACGAGCTCTGTTTCTGTATTTTTAGCAAGTTAAATGTTTCGAGGAAATTGTAAGTTACAATTTGTCTCAAGATTTTCACTGGTTCTGTATTTCAATCCATATGCATAGTCATGAACCGCACCCTTTTAATTCAGAAACTTCACATCAAGATTTTGAATACAATTACCTCAGAAGGAGAAAGAAAAAGTGCTGTGAACAATCTGAAATGAAAATAAAGAACAACTTTTCGTGACCATGAAAGCTTAAACACAAGAAATTATACTTGTCACTCTTCCATTCCAAACATAAACTAAGGCTACTCTAGCTGCTCAAATTTATCAGTAGCCAAGAAACTATAAACAAACATGTCCCTAAGTTCACCTTTGTTAAATCCATACTTCCTCGGCAAACCTTCCCTAGTAAAACCAACCTTTTCCAGCACTCTCTGAGAACCTACATTCTCCTCCTCCACCAGAGCCTCCAATCTTACCAAAAATGGAAACTTTTCGAGAACACGTGGAATCGCCATTCCCAAAGCTTCGGTCATGACTCCTTTTCCCCAATACTCGTATCCAATGGCATACCCCAGGTGGGCACGGTGTCGATCCCTCCCAGATTCAGGCTTGATGGAGATGTATCCAATGGAACGATTGTCTATGCAAATGGATTCACGCCACGGATGTGGAATAGCAACATCCTTGATATAACTCAAAGCTTCTTCTCTAGAGGTTATGGTGTCCCATCTTCAGTAATGTGTCACCTTATCATCACTCGCCCATTTGAGAAAGTCGTCGACGTCAGAAAGGTCGAAGGGTCTAAGAGTTATCCTTGAGGAATAATCCATACGAGCTCAATTCAACAGGATCCGAAAGCGCCACGGGCCTGATATGTGGATGAATTTAGTAAAGAGAGAGTTTGTACAGGTGACAAGATAATGCGTAGTTGTGGTCCAGTATATGATATCGAACTATGAAGTGAAGAATGGGGTATTGAGGGGCCATATAGCAGTTAACAATAATTGAACATAGGAAGCCGGCAGCCCTTTTTGTAACAAGATCAAAGCCTAGTAACTTAGACTTCAAAGTCAAATCCACAATCCATCTAATGGGCCACATACAAGTTGGTTAAACTCTTTCTAGATATTAGTAAAAAGAATATTAAAATTGATTGAAGAGACTTACAAGAAATTCAAGAAGCAGGGTACTTTCAACGAAAGAACTCTGCTTGTTCGCTAAGTTTGAACTTGGAGTGATTTCAATGTTTTGTCACATGGTATACCACGTCAGCTTACCACTTCTTTGCGACCAAGTAATCAACCTTTTTGCACGCTGACTCAAATCTCACTATTTGAACCACCCCAAAATCCTATAAAAGATTCACAACCATTCAGAGCTATCTTTCATAAACAAAGACGAATGAGAGGATATCGATCTACCCTTTCGATTGAAATGGAAAGCAGTTCAAATTCCGTGATCACACTCAGGCCACTGGATCCATATTCCGACGCCGACGCCTTCATGGAATGGTACTCCGACGAAAAAGTCAGTAAATTTTGTTCGTGGGACACCTTCACTTCCAAAGAATCTGCGATTGATCACGTGATAAACACAATAAACTTCCACCCATGGACCAAGGCCATATGCCTCTCGGACCGGCCCGTCGGTTCAATATCCGTAACGCCATTCGCTAGAGATGATAGAAGCCGGGCAGAGATAGGGTACGTGGTGGGTTCAGCTTACTGGGGAAAAGGGATCGCTACTCAAGCGGTGAAAATGACGGCGAACGCGGTTTTCGTGGAATGGGGGCAGCTAGAGCGGCTGGAGGCGGTGGTGGACGTGGAAAACCCGGCGTCCCAGCGGGTCCTGGAGAAGGCCGGATTCACGAGAGAAGGTGTTCTGAGGAAGTTTTATACGCTGAAAGGGAGACCAAGAGATGCTGTCATGTTTAGCCTTCTGTCCACTGATCCCCAAGTCAATTATTTCATCGATACCTGAGAGTTTTATATGTATCAAAGATTAAATTTTTAGTATAAAAATAGGCTTATATACCTCTCGTGTCCGATGAATCTCTGTCACCCTCTTTAATTTTTTGTTTGATAATTACCATTACCAAAATATATCCAACGGTGTAATTCTCAAATCATTGAACTTTGAATATGCTCCAAACAAATTTGTCGTCAACCAAACCCAAACTCATGATAGTTTTGTGTTGATGATTTAATGTTACAAGACAGTTGTCGACGTTCTGTAAATGTCATCAAGGCCCGTTAGCTTTGCTCATTTGCAGAGAAATGTCAACGCCTTTGAAATTGTCCTTCGTTTTACTCAGTGCTTCGTTAATGATCTTAGTCTACGAAGTTTCACCATATCTTCAAAAGAAAAACAAAGGTCAAAACAAGTAAAAGGAAAGCGTAACTTTATGAAGAGTGGTCACCTAAACCTCCACGTCTCATAAATGTTGGTTGAAGTAGTTAAACCTCATAATGGAAAGCAAATTCTTCCGAACATGAATCCTTCTTCAAGATTATTATTTAAAAAAATATAAAGTTCTTTTGTATCTATAATATACTAGACTATATGATCTTGATAACAAATCCCTCTAATTTTACTCCTAGGATATTCACATCTTTCCTGTCAATCCCCTCTAAAGTAAGCCTCAGACCAAACCAATAGAAACATATACCAACTTCACATTTCTAGTACTGGCTTTTGTTGCGACATTAACGATCATCATTGAGCCAGTTTACGGCCAATCACGTGAACCTGCACGGGAGCCATTCTTCGAGGCTTTGGCCCTCGCATTAACTTTCTACTGGTGGCTCGAATGCGTCGTCTCCAACGCCAGATTGCTGCATCTCACTCAAGAATCTAGTCAGCAATGGACAAGATTGCTTGTGCCACTCATTGTTACAGGAGGCATCCCTTTTCCAAACACCTATAAATCGAACTCTTGCTATATCTCTTCCGCGTGCTTGTAGGACGTCTAACGTTCGGATTGAGTGTTGATACTCACATATTTTTGCCAACATTTTAAGTATGAGTATTGGGCACACATCAACAATGAGTGTCATTCACTATCTACATGTACACTTCCCATGCCAGTTATCATGTATAATATAAATTTCTGTAGATTATATATGCTCACTGTAAGTTGATTTTACACTTCTTGTTTAATGTATGCTGATAGAATAATTAAATCTCTTGCTTTCTCATTGTAGCCTCTGCCAGTCCTGTTCCAGCTCCTGGTGAGCTTTCAAGTTGTTATTTTAACAGTTGTTAAAGCTCAATGGTCATTTGATTAATTGATACTTATGTGATGCCACATTGTCTAAACTTATCCAATGATACTGTATTTGTCAAATCCAGAGAAACCAAGTGGGAGTGGACCAGATTTATCAACTTCACTCTCTGTCGAAGTCCTACAGGTACTCAATTTCATGTTAATTTTTTGAGGCCCCTGTGGCGACACTAAAATTTCAGAAGATTTATCCTTCATCGGCAAAGTTTGAATAAAAACTATATGGACATATCATTTGATCGAATTATTATGAGGTAAGGAGTAACTTTTGATGTCAATTGCAAAATTACTGTTCCAATAATTCCGGAGCCCACAACACCTTCTTCGGCACCAGAAAAAAATGACTTGGTTCCGACCTGACACCAGAAGGAATGCGACCGACTATGATAGCATCGGCCACTGAGACAGCACCCCATCTTTTCAGGTCTCTGATGGCAGCGGCGTTGGGAGTTTATTTCTTGAAATTCTATTGATTTTGCTCAGGTTGTTCATGTTAATCGAAAGAATGTAATTTTTTTTATTTTTACTCTAGATCCAGCATAAATTTCTTTCAAAGCGTTCAGATAAACTTGCTTGATTTGGGAGTTCATTGTTACATTATCAGTACAGAAGAGTGAATTGCACAACCAAAAAGATATTTCATGAGTGGCACCATAAGTTACAGGACATAAAATAGCAAATAGAAATTATAATACACTCATGTTAATTTCGGATAAGAGCAAGCTGATTCGCGAGTCGCACTATAAACATTTTTTGAATCTCATGCAAAGAAAATTTTATCCATGTCAATCTTTCTGGGTATATAGTTGCACCAGGAAGAAACGATATGCTGGAAATTTCTACATGAATAATGCCAAGGCAATTGCTTCAAACTATTTAAGTAAATCCTTTGTTTGTATCTTATATATTGTAGATCGACCTTTAAAATAGAGAAGATTTTCAATGAATTTTCTACGAACAATAATGTAGTAATAATGACAGTATCAGATGCATCATCTACGAGGATGTGATTCATTGCTAACAGTTTTAAAAGCATAATTTCATACCCAGGGGACATTAGACGGCTTAAAATTGTCTTCTGCCTCATCCAACGAACCATTTTGCGACTGCTTACTGTTGCTGTCTGCCTCATCCCACGAACTGTTTTGGGACTGCTTACTGTTTTCTTCCTCGCCCCATTGAACTTGGGAAGGATTCCAACCATCTCCATCATCCCATGATGTCTGCTTACTGTTTTCTTCCACTTGGGAAGAATTCCAACTATCTCCATCATCCCATGGTGTATCAGACGACTGAAAATTGTTACCACAATCATAGCCAGAGTGTTGCTCCAATGCCTTCTCTGTGCCATGACACCCTTCCGCACTGAATTCCATTCTTTCAGGTAGGAAACAACCCTTATAGGAGCCATTGTCTACGCAGTACCACAAAAGCTTGTTCCAGTGCGGATCCTATCGTGTCATAGAAAAATATGGGCATTTGCATATATCAGAACAAACTTCATAGGTAAAGTTGCTTGAAGGTATAACTAATTTCTTGTAGCTAATCTACCAAGAAAAGAATCATAAACAATATTGAGAAAGTTTTCTTTCTGTGACCAAGTTGATAATTATGTTATGTTTGGGAAGCAAGAATTACTTCTACTAGATATATACATAATGCTAATGCTACGGTTATAAAGACGTGGCATTTGGACTCTGAGTATGAAAAGGATAAATCGAGGATCGCGATTATATTAGTTATAGCTTTTGTTAAAAGTTAAAACCACAGACATTCTATGAAACAAGAATACAAACTAACCAACTACAACTAGAAAAATAACAAGGGCAATGGACTTTACCTTGCAAAGTATATGCGGATTCCCAATCACAACGAGCAAAGACCTTGCACGGGTGATAGCAACATTGAACCTTCTTGAATTGCTCAAGAATCCCAAATAATGTCTCTTGTCAAACTCATTATGTTTGACAGTTGAGCGAACGGTAGATATAACAATAACAGGTCTCTCTTGTCCTTGAAATTGTTCAACACTTCCAACTTTAATGTTTTCCCTTCCGAAACTTTGGAGTGCACTTTTTATTTTAAGTACTTGCTGTCTGTAAGGGGTTATAACGCCAATGTCTTCCTCTTTCATCACTTTCGACTTTATTAAAACTTCAATTACCTCAACTACCTTGCTCACCTCTATTCTATTGAACCACGACGGATTGCTTCCCTCCCTTTCATCACAACCTTGAATGCCGATAAAAAGTAAAGGAAAATCTTTATCTGGGACCAGGCCTTCCAACGAAAAAATGGTGCTCTCCTCTTTGCATGCCTTTAACTCCCCATCATAAAACAGCTGTGATGGAAGGCGTAGTATTGCTGGATGCGTACGATAATTTCTTACCAATTTAGTCATATATTTCTCATTTCCAGAATAATATAGCTCACAACCAATAAGTCTCTCCAAATATGAAGTCGCAAGTCCATAGCTTTCAGCATCTCGAGAAACAATAACAGGACCTAGCTGCATATGGTCACCAGAAAGAACGACAACAGTACCTCTTGAATAAAGGTGGGAGAGAGGAACCATCGCCTCAGGCTCGGAAGCTTGACCTGCTTCATCCAAGAAAATATAAGAGAAATGACCTCTTCTGATTCCTTCTGCATAGAGAAGTGAGGCACTTGTATATGTTGATATGATGATCCTGCGCCTCATCAGGTCAAAAAGTGAAGGACACTGAAAAATGAAATCTTCGACAAAACAAAATTCACGAAGGTCAGGATTGACATCCTCGAAAGGACGAGTGAATGCATTGAGACGAAATATTTCACTTCTCTCAATATTCACTGATTTTTTACTGATAAGCCTCTCCAATGTATGGTCAGCTGCACTATTTGAAGGTGCACATACAAGAATTCGAGCATGTTTTTGTTTAAGGTAAATCTGGAGGATAGCTTCAACAATTGTCATTGTTTTGCCTGTCCCTGGGGGCCCATGAATCACATATGGCGACCCTCCTTTTGAAGCAAGGATCATCTTGACGGCACTTAGTTGCTCCTCATTTAGATCACATGTTATTGGCTGAAATGGTTTCGGCTGTATAAGCCCCACTTTGGATGACCGAAATGGAAAAAGGAGAGTTTTATCCAGACGCTCAGCAGCTTCAATGGCCTGATACAACCTTCTCATACCCGTGCGGTTATAGGCAAACTGTACATTATAAAGCCGACTTTCTCTGTGATTTTTGTGAAATTTTTGGTCAAACTTCAAGTATATTTCTTCAGCCTCCACGTGGTGAATGTAGCCCTGTAGTAACCGAGAACCTCATCTTCCAAAATTCCTCACAGATTACACTACAAGACTGTGAAGTCTTTACTTTAAGGAAACCAAAAGTTTGGAATATACCACAAGTCGGAGACCACATGGCATATGATATTGAATGGTCGCAAGCTTCTAATGAATTACAGTTACGGTTATACTTATTTACCTCTTACTTTGATATAATATATTTAAGGCATGTGCAGAAATATAAGTTTAAGCATACATTAATCCAGAAAGAACATCTTTGATGAAGTATGAAGCAGCGTTGAGTGAGTCACATAATTCAGTTTTGTTGCAGAATAAAAATAGGAGATTGTTAAACAGTCAACATGAGTTTAAGTATAAGCTTATAACACCCGTAAAGTCCTTAATTCTTATCTATGCCAAGCCAAAAACCAGTAAGATACATAAACCAACAAATGCGTAAGTGCCTCTTTAGAGGTTTAAGTAGAAGATGGTTCAAATTTTTATGTTTGGAAATTACATGCAATTTTTAATGTAATTTGCTGACATTCTTAAAAAATCCAAACTCAAGTTCTGAAGCCAGATCTGCAGGACACTTTTCTTTTTCTGTTGTTTGCGGTGAGGAGAATTCAGAGGCACAATATGGTGATCAAAACAAGCTTGGTAGTAAGTTGTAGCATAAGAAATTCAAAGATGATAATATATCCTAGCTTAAGATTAGTGATTTTAAATTAAACAATGTTTTGAAGACCATACTAGAGCTAATATTCTGAAACTCAGAATCGTAAAATGATGTGAGACAAACCCGATAAGGAACATTCTCAGGGGCATCCTCGGATGCAAGATTGACATATATGTAATCCCCAGTAACAAGTGATGGACGCCTCTCAGCCAATCCTGGGACCTGAAGAGACAAGAACTGGCTTCTCTTTATCATCAAAACGACACACTCCATGTCATATGTGCGCATCTCTTCCTGAAGTAAATAAATAACTTTCACAGCTAAAATGGGCATAGCATCAATTAGGTTGAAATATAAACAAGTAAGAAGGGACCTATATTGTATATCAAATGGGTACAAACCTCCAGTTTTATCTCTTCCATAGCAATCAAAGTCTTGAAAAATGATCCATAGTTTGTCTTAGTAAGGCCCTCACCAACTGCAGTAGGAATCTGTTGATTTAATACCATATCCCGGATATTTGCTGGGATAGGATAATTTGGTAGCCAGTAATTATGCACACGGTTTGAATTCTTGGAAGGTCGGCGTCCCTCAATAAAAGAAACATCTGAAGCATGAACATCCACAACGTTTTGTTTCTTCTTCCTTGTTCGAAAGAACGGTTTAGAAGAAGACAGAGACTGGGAGATCTTGTCTTCTGCCAGCAAGAAAACTAACCTTTCTATTGTGTCATCACCGATACTGAAGTGCACAGCTGTTGTATGTAAACCAATTTCCTTAGGTTTGCAAGACAACCAAATAGTCAGAGTCTGACCGGGACTCAGCACTCTGTCATCCAAACAAAAGGATTCGATAAATTCTTGGATATGTTGCAACTCAGAATTGACATTTGGAGGCTCCATCAACGAAAGTGTAAATGAATCCTCAGGTTTCGAGTCATATATACTGACTGACCAGAGATCTAATGGTTCAGCGCCGATGTTTTTTATGGTGATGGAATCAAACACAGTTTCTCCTACAACTCCTGACTGAGGTTTTCCTTGAACCAATGGGAATGGAACAGAAATATTGAAGATCGAGCTCTCTAGAGAAGGATTGTAGCTACAGATTGATCTGCAATTTTCAAAATCAATGAATCCAATGTCTCCTTTATCTCCAATGACCGAGTATTCATCATCAGATTTGTCACAGACTGAACTCATTGATGACTATAAAAACCTGCAAATACTCTGAAACATTCAGTTACAGAAACCATATACATCTCTCTTTATCATCTTGAAGAGGACAAGAGATATAGCATTGCAACAGATGTTTGCAGTTGACCAAAAGGCAACAAGGACCACACATATCATTCCATGAGTTAAGGCAACAATCCAAAAGCTACGACTGATTATTTTAGGTAGGTTGACACAAAGGTGTCATAATGACAGCATAAGTGCATGAACCTTCTTATTCTATGAACCTTCTTATTCTACTGTTTTTGCTGACTTTATGCCATTTTATGTTGTTAGCACCTGATAAGGCATCATGATACAGTTATATACTGAACTGTCTTAGAAGATGGATATGTTATGTCTGAACATCAGCGAATAAGCATCAATCTCGTAAAATGGAAAGGGAGGCATGAAAAACCATCTCAAAAGATCAATCGCCTAGCAAATAGAGTAATAAGCACATACACCTCGATGCAACACAATTAAATTTCCAATCAGGCAAGGAAAACTGAGTGAATTTAGGAAATATTAAAAAAAGTACGATGTTCTGTGGGCCTTATACAACATTGTAAGACGAAAATTTATTAAGTATGAAAGACATTTCATTTTATTTAAATCTTGACCATAGCATAAGCCAGTCAAGACTCATCAAAAGCTTTCAATACTAACCGACGATCATCATTCAATAAGATTATAAAGTCAAAATAAACAAGTTAATAGAATAAGACATAAGTTGAAATAAACAATCAACTAACCTAGTGTTCTCATGAAATTGCGATTACACCACATATAACTTCAGAAAAAAGGTACCAAATCCAAATTTACGAAAAAACAGAACAAAAATCTTGATCCACGAGTCAACTCTGAGGTACAACCATTACCCTTCCCAAACCACAAGGAAAAACCTCAACGCTGCATGCAACAATATAATCAACACCATAAACGAAGAGATAAATTTGGCTCCTCAAAATGATTATTTATTGATCGATCAAAATCTTCACCTAAGAATTAATTAAAGTAGCGCTACCAAATCAAATATACATATATTAACTAAACAAATTGAATGCAGACACCCAAAAAACACAAAACAAAATACATAACCCAAAGAAATTTAGTAAAAACGAAACAAGAACCATACCTTCTATTTCGTGAGCACCAAAAGGCAATGTAGATTAAAGAAAACTTGAGCGATCAATAAAACATGAAAACTGATCAGCAGAAATTCAGAGAACAGTAAATATTACAAGCTAATTGAAAAATGAAAGCTTGGTTGAAAACCACAAGCAGAAAAGTAGTAGATGCGGAAGCTGAAACTGAAACAACGACAGGGGAAAGGAACAAAAAAATTGATGAAAACGGTTAAAGGGCTTGGAGGATTAGATACCAAGTTAACTTTTCGGGGAAGAATGAGAGCTTTTCAGTGCTTGAATGGCAACACAGAATACTGAGAATCGAAGGTGGGTTCTATGGTGTACTGGGCTGAAGTGTTTCTGTCGTACGTCTCCCCCATGTATAATATATATATTCTTCTGTTATTTAAAGTATATAAAATAATATTTTTGATTGAATTATTTAATAAATAAAGTGAGCATAGCACCATAAAAAATGAGAAATTTTTATAAAAGGAAAATGTATTATGTGTTGATCTAATAATATACTAATAATAATAATATTTTTAACACAGTAAAGTGATCGTTAATTGTTATTAAAAATAGAAAATAATTAGGTCATTTATTTTAGAATTATTAGGGATGCAAAATATTCAGTGGGGTCACTTATTTACTTGCTTTGCTTTATGTATTATTTTATCTAATAATTATGTTTCATAAATTACATCAAGATTCTAGGTTCAAAATTTTGAATTATCGTATGCATGGATTGTTAATATCATCAATATGATATTTGATATACAAAGACCATGATGAACAAAAGTTTTCAAACCAATTAAATCAAGATCTTACATAAACAAAGACGTTCTTGCATCAAAATTTTGGAGTATATTTTGCAAGATTTAGAGACTATTATTCTCTTATCATGCTCAATTATATTACCGTAAAGTCCATGACCTATTTAATAAGAACGAGAAAAGACCGAAAAATGCAGGAATTCTTATGAATCAGACCCTGCAAGCTGTATAGTAGCAAAAATAAATTAAAAAAAGAAAGAAGAAGAAAAGTAAATGCATGAGACGAGAAAATAACAGATATCGATAAACAACTTGCATGTGCCAATCCCAACCTAATAGAAGATATTTAAAAATCAAATTTCAACCATTCTTAGAAGGTACAGAAAAATTAAAAAGAAACACTAAATGGCATTTCCTGAAATTAAAGAAATATTAGGATGAGGTTTCAGAAGTATTGTCCGCACAAACACCATCGCACGCTTTTAACTAGAGCCAACTCAAATGAAATCTTCCATAAGGGCTAGTCAATAGCCTGGAACTCAAGCTTTCAGCACATTACAAATCAAACCCAAAGGAGTTCCAGTATAGGAGGGAGTCCAGTATAGGAGGGACACATCAGCCAATTCAGTTGATAAAAGAAGATATAACGTTTCATAGACCCTCAACCCGAAGCAACAGAGGTATCCTTGATAGAACTGCGCCATGCATATTCTCTCGCCCCATCCTTGTCTATAATTTTTATCACAAAATTCGGTGGTGCAACAACCAGCCTGGTACGTGTTTCTAATATGCACTTATCTACCAGGTCAATGGCTTCTTCTACAGTCATGTCTCTTCGGTAGTGCCTATCCATTGTGGAAAGAGCGAAGTAAGCTCCATAGCCAAATGCAGCTTTGTCAAGCTTGTGAAGAGATGCGATGTAATCAAGGAAGTATAGAGATGGGCCTGTCTCTTATCATAACCGGCAAGTATAATATTCACCATATATGGATTCTGGAAAGTTTAAAAACCAGGTATATTAGAGGTCAAGGCATGTAGGTAAGAAGCATAGCATACTATAAACTATTCAGTTCGATATATATTTGACTAACTAAAAGGATCTTAAATGCCTTTCTAGGTTTCTTACTGTTTTAATACCCATTCACCTACACAACATTACTAACCGGTGAATGTTACTAAAGCATCGAGAACCATCCATAGTGAATGGATTTGACAAATTCTCAGAAGAATAGTACATTTGTGCCGAAGAAATGCCTTGCCCAGGTCTCTGAGCATACAGAGACTACAAGTTACGTAGAAAGTAGGAGACAAGAATGACAACTCGAAATGCAGGGAAGCGTTTGTTAAAGGTTATCAGCTAGACTGTCGGCTGTAGCGAGCTCTAAAGAAAAAATCATTTGTCATCCAGAAACCTCTGAAGAAAACATTATACCTTTCTCAAGGCTGTAGCGAGCTCGCCTCTGGTGAAATTTGCAGTGGCTGCACTGGTTAGGGGAGGGCCATTACGAAACTGTTACAAGGCCACATTCTTCTGTATGTACTCAGTAAACTGAGCCTTAACACATCAATCCACAAAAAATTTAACTCACAGCTTAGATATAGCCGACGGCAAAGTGAATCACGAAAGACATGTCAATTAGGAAAGCATTTTGTTACAATGGAAGCATTCATTATAACCAGTATTCGCAGATAACGTAATATTTGATGATTCGAACTGCATTACCATATTCTAATACCAAATCTTTATTATAACTGATCTACAAAAGAACTATTATCGACCCCAATAAATGGCAAAAGATTTTGGAGCAAAAACTCCACATCTGCAGTCGGGCAACTCTAGTTTTTAGAATGATGGTTTCCTTGAAATGCAATTACTATTCATAAGATCGTATCTAGCTAGATGTCTACATCAAATATAGAGAATTTTACTAGATGGTCAGTGCATTGGGGCCACCTAAAGATAGAACTAAGTAATCTATCGAAGAGAGAGCTCATAATTCAGTTACTCCAACAAGTCTCTGCTCAAGGCCAACAACTCTCACTTCAAAGAAAGAGATCCTACGAACTCCATACCACCAACCTGAACCACGATGGACAACGACAAATACATCAACCACAGTGATGATCTTGCTCATCACTTGAGATAACACTTGAATATGGTACTTCAACGAGCTTCAAGTGAGCCTCACGAATTTCTTTCGTGTGATAAGTCAACCTCTAACCACAAAAGAACGGAACAGGCGAGGCTTTACCTCTTGAGAATACCCGTGCTAATAGAGCATTTGGTACTTCAATCATGGTCATATTATACAAATTTGTGGACTATAATCAGAAAAGAGAAAAAGTGAAATTAACAGAAATAGGAAAAACTCACATGAAATGTAAGTTAAAAATCATAATCTTGTGTTAATAAACCCTAGTAAAATACAACAAAAAGAGAAACCATGTACGAACCATCAAGTCAATCCAAATGTCACAAAATTACAAGCATTTCACTTCACCCCCTTCATTTAAAATGCATTAGATTGATTACCCAATAAATATAGTAATCCTCAACCAATAAAGAAAAGGATTTCACCGGTCTCCGGTCTCTCCGGATGCTCCTATGAGCTCGTGTGAATCTAAGAGCATGATTTTGTCCTCGTTAGTCTTGTGCCCAAGGATGCTGTGAACCGCAGATGTATCCGCCGCGACTATAGCAAAACCCTTACCCACCAGTCCAAAAACTGACTCCATATTTGGATTGAATACTAAGCTTTAATCACACCTCAGTATACCAGCTGGCACTTGCTTCGTCTCTCGCTGCTATGCGGGATTTCCAGTTCTTTTGTGACATCGAGGACAGGCGCCTTGGAGAACAAGAAGGCTAAAAGCGTAGGACCAAAGCTTTTTCTGATCTATTCCATTTTAAAATCTTGCAGTATATTTCCTTATACATTCTTTTAACACTTGTCAGGAGTCCAATGCATAAGATTTAAACATATTTTTAATAAAATTTGTTTTCACAAATATAAATTTTAATTATAGTGTTTTTTATTTTGTGAAGGGTTGGATCTAATTAAAATGTTGTGTACATATTAAAAATCTAATGTAGTGGGCGTGATAAGGATTAGATATGTGAAGTTTTGAGCTATCAATTTATATTTATGTACTTGAATTACTAAATATATTTAAAAAATGTTAGGATAAATTTGAAATAACTAAATTAGTTTTTCTAAAGATATTGACATAAATTTATTTTCATTTGATTTTTGTGTACATGAATTATAAATATACTTAAAATGATAAGGATAAATTTGAATATTAATTAAAATAACTAGATTAGTCTTTCTAAGTAAGGATATTGACATATATTTATTTTTCATTTAATTTTTTGGCATGACTCGTGGAAAGATAATTTTATAGAAAATATTCCTGAATGTAAAGATTCTTCACTTGATAAATTAGTGGATTGCTTTTAATTTATAGTCCATGACCTTAAGAGAAATGCAAGTTCAATCACATTCTATAGTAAAATTTTGTATGGCGCAGAATTTGTAAATGCCAATAAATTTATTTCTGGTGATATATATATATATGTGTGTGTGTGTTCTACTATAATGTATTAAATTTAAACAATTTGATTCATGGAACATTTTTTATAATATTAAATTTATGATAATGTATTTGGATAGTTTACCAAATTATTAACCTTTTTTATTAACCTAATCCAACTAATATAAACAAAAAAATTATTTAAATGATAATATTGTAAGGGCACACAACCTTTGCCCATGGTGATAAAGAGGATTTGAAAAGAAAAGAATGCCGAGAAAGGAAATAATAACCATCCGCTTTAGGTTGCGGGGTTACTTCCTAACCCCACGGAGTAGTGACTAGCGTTGTAGGTCGTTGGACGATCGAAATGTTGTCACAAGCAAGTCATTTTGAAATAATCCTTAGCACATATCTTGTCTTTGTCAATTAAGATTTTTAATAAGTTGTCTGTGTTTTATATATAGATTCTTTATCGAAATTCATTGTTTCCGTCTCTATCTCCATGTGGGCGCAAGAAACTATTTCAATCGATTTCAAACCTAGTGCAAAAGTCAATTACCTTGGACTCTAACCCTGCATACGTAAGAGGGCTCGCTCGTATTCACGTAGCTGGTTCAGAGCCAAGCCCTTGCTCCAACTCCCAAACTAATTACATCGCGCGAAATCAAATATCATGATTTGTGACAAATAACAGGTTTTTGATAGAACTAATTTACACTCCGTCCAAAGATATAAAAGAAACTTAAATAAATTATTGTTTAGTAAAATTTCTCTCTGATATTTTTAAAATATGCTCGCTCAACCAACATCAGTTTTTATAATCAAGCCGTCATATAATATATTATTAACAAATTATGGCGTGGGCTCAGACTGCTGCATTGCATGTACGAGTGTGTCTGTATGGGAGACAACCAAGAAAACAACTTCTGAGTAAACATCATTGGCAGCAGCAAACATTGAGCACAAGGCCCTCTTTACAGAATCAATATTCTGCTCCCTGTCACTTTAGCAATGAGTGTTACATCAGGTTCTCACTTATTTTCTTCACTCGACCAAAAGGTTAAATGGGGCGTCAACTTTTTGACCATATCTATTTCACCCCTGGACAAGAGCATCTACCCTAACAAACAAAGAATCATCAGACATTGACAAGATGAAGCAAACAAGATTCTTGCATTGCCACCTGCTCTGTTTACTCATCCATGGTCTCGACATAGACAGACTCATGACTCAGTTCTCATGGGGAGGAAGGTGAGCACGCCTCGTCGAGGAGGCTTAATTTACCCAAACGAAAATTAGAGATGGCCTGTGCTAAGAAATTGTGGATCTTGAAATTTTGAAAACTCGATTTTGGAAGAATGTAAATAGGTAATCTGTTAAGGATTTAGCATTAGTCAAGTCACACCGTGTCAACTTAGCCTCGGAGTGTAGCATATCCACATCTGGTCAGAAGACGAGGAAGAAAATTAGACTAAAATCATAAGCATGCTGCTGGATTCATAAAAATTAAGGGCAGACTTGCCTTTATCTGTTTAATGAGAGGAGATGTCCTTATCTATTGTCAGACTGGTGTTTCTCAAGCATCTGGCGACCTACAAAAGGGGACTAATTATACAAGGGAAATTACAAAATTGACATCTAAAAAATCAAGAGATAAGACAACTGGATGTAATATTATAAGGAAAAAAAAAAAGACAACTGGATGTATCACCAAATTCCGGGAGATGGACACGAATCACAGGCAAGAGCAGAGGATAACATGTTTGGTCTTAAGTGTTTGGTGATGTACCAAAAACAATAGCTGATGTACAGGGAGCATCTCAATGCAGTACGTACCCACATAAGAGTTCCTTCAAAAGAAGGAGAGTTCTGTATAACCATGTGAATATGGCAACATTTCCTCCACCTCAACTCTGGAGCTCGAACGACTCATGCTTTTTCTCAACCGGCTAGGAACAGATTCGACTTCAGCCCAAAATACACTTGAGACCGGTCTATGATCCGAAAACCTACATTCCCCACGAACGTATGATAATTGTTGAAGACCGGTACCATACCATAAAATCCGGTCACACCTTTAGATATTGAAAGATGGAAATCAGCTCTAGCTAGATATATCCCAAAATATCTAGAGTTAGCAAAGTCGTATTAAAGATATTTACCATGCTGGCGTCCTTCGTTTCTCCTTTGGATGCATATCATCACCTGAATATCTGTCTGAATTATGTGAATATTTATATGTTGGTGGAAAATATATCTTCCCTTCTTTCCAGCCGTCAAATACTCGACCTTGTCTATGCTGAATCCTCAGCTGACAGGAAATAAATCATGGTTCAATATTGGCTGACGGACAAACAAAATCATGCCACTTAATTTCACAAAACTGAACAGATCTATGCTCAGTAAGAGTAAGATATCATACTTGGTCCTTTTCTAATAAGGCTCTCCAGTTTTGCATTTCGATGAGTGCTTTAGCAGACCGGTATGGTAGTTCTATACGATAGTTCAGATCTCCCACCCAGATTGTTCGACTACATCAAAAATAGATTATCAGTGAAAAGGGCCTAGTTAACCAATGATAATCAACAGTATAGTTGAAATGTTTTCAGTTTTGTCTATGCTTGAAGGCACTGTCAGCGAGAAATACACCTGATTTAACTGATTGCGATAAGAAAAAACTATTGCCTCCTTAAAACAAACCAAATGTTTAAGAAGATCTTACTCATGTTCAAGGATTGTCTCTGGGGATTTCTCATCATTGATGCAGTTGACTCGTGGGAATCTTGTTTTTCTTAAGATTTCTATGACATCGGCATTTCTACGTAGTTCATCACCTTCCTTCTGACCAGATGTCAAATGACTGCACACAAAACAAAGGCTGGTCTGATGCAGCAACATGCTGATTGAAATGGATCCCTGTCACAAAAAAACAATACTGCCCCAGTTAATTTGTTTTAAATTGCCTAAATACAAGCAAAATTAACTACATTAACGTGAATGACTACCTTATTGCCTAGGTAACCCATCAATCCTCGACCAACACAAGAAACCTTTATGTTCCGAACAAATTCCTTCAACTCACTTCGAACCCAAACTGTAAGAAAAATGCCGACCATTTGCTTGCTTGCCACCAACGAATATCTAGAGCATTCAGGCATTATAGCTGCATCTTCACCCTGATTGGCACCGCACGCGGTTGGAGAATACAACACTGTACTAGGTGAATCCCCGGGCACATAATCCTCATCAGATGCCCATCTGGAGAAATCACTAGGCCTCTGACCCCAAGAATAGTCACTAGGACGCCGACTTGATGAATAGTCACTTGGTCGATGACCAGAGGAATAGTCACTCAGGCGACTATCACTCGGCCGCTGACCGGAAGAACAGTCACTTGGCCTATAACCCCATTTCATATTTGGGTCAAAGTCGCTGTGTCTGTGGCCGTAAATTGTCCTTTCACAAACACTGAATCGCCTATTGAGGTAAGTTTGTGGTGTAGAATCATTTTCCATTCCCATATGCTGTGGAGTCTGGAACGACCGGCGATGAAAGAAGGCCGAGGATTTGTGCCTGGCTGACCCCTCAAAATCTGCATTCCACTCAGCAATTGGATCAGGGATAGGTGACGGTGTATAGCACCCACTTCCTCCACTAGTGCCAGGAGCATTATTTAGTGTTCTTTTGATAAGAGTAAGCCACTTTCTGGCAGGACCATTGTCCTCCGCACCAAGGATGTTACTAGCGTTCAAAGGAACTATTTCTTGAAATCTAAGATGAACATAAAATTCTAATAAAAAACAGAAAACAAAAAATGGCATAGCCGTCAACATTTGTAAATGTGAATCACAAATTAAGATCATACCCGAGTACATAAATGTCAGCGGGTGGTGCAGAATGTAGCCAATTATCTAAGTTCATATTGCTCGGCGGTGATTTTCCTCCCACATTCCATGTTGATGCGAAGACACTGAAATAAAAATCAGAAACAGGAACGTCGACAACGGATATTGAGTAAAGGAAATTATATAACTCTTTTAATGAAACAAACCTATAGTTCTGAATATTTATAATCTGAGGGTGATCGAGATAACCTCTCCCCTGCCTGGATCGAGACCGTGAATGGCAAAGGGAACTCTCCGGATTCTTTGCTGATTTTTCTGCATTCAAAATCAATGTCAACGTGAACTAAAAACAGTCAATTTGCATACGAATATAAAATGTTAATGAACATAGCATGTCAACAAAAATCCCCAAACCTCTGTTAACGTGAACTCAATATGCTACAAACCAGTTTTACCTTTCTTGATTGTGAACTGTCCCCTTTCAGAAAACTTGCTCCTCCATTCACCATCGCCACCTATTTAAGAAAATATCGTTATTAAAACCCCACTTTTATATATAAACCTCGATTAGCTTCTACAATTCTAATATTGCTAATAAACTGCCAAAGTGATCAAAACTGGGTAACTTCCAATTTTATGACGAAAACAAAAACATAAGACCCGTATGTACGTTATAGAAAATCAAAATTTAACTCAAGCGTATTGAAAATTTGATTAATGGTGACGACGACGACAAACCCATGAAGACAAAACGAGAGTATAAAAAATAAAATATAATATTTTCACCAACCAAAAGGAATAATGTTTAACTTTAACCCAGTTTAATCTCGAAACAGAAATCAAGGGAAGGCTTCAAAATACCAAATCCAATGGAAACTTCCACTCTAACTCAACAAAGATGAAAACTCACCTCCATAAACAGCTGTCTCATCTTGATATTCCCCGCTTTTGCACTTGATATTGAACCATTTCCTGATCAGTTTCTTTGACCACGAGAGCTTCACATAATTCCCAAATCAATAATCAATTCAGCAACCCAAAAAAAATAAGATTTGGACACTCAATTTCATTTCCAAAACAATATGAAACACGGGGTAAACATAGAAACCTTTTTCTTCTTTGAATCCCCATCCTTCATTGTTGCACCTATTTCTGATCTTTGCTCAGAGAAATGCCCGAAATCAAAAGCAAGATGAGCCCTTTGAAAGTCTCCACTTTCCGGCAGAAAGAAATAAAATGGCAGATTGGCCTTCACAATATTTAAGCACGCTGAAATCTAAGAACCTGACCATGCATCCATGAATCAAGATCCAATTTTTCCTACAGTTATCACCTCAATGTCCGTTCTAACAGCTTTTACAGGCACTATATTTGACAAATGTATAGTAATCCATGTGCAAATAACACAGAAAATGAGACAAGGACCAACTTAGGAACAAGACAAGGCAATTTACAAGTGAGAGAGAGTGACGGAGAAAGAATTTCAAGGTGCCTTTTTTTCCTCAATAGACACTGCTTCGTTCTCAGTAGCAAATTGGTAACAGCAATGCGTCGAATTTGAACTGAATCAATTAAGTGAACAATGCAGCACTCTCTCACACGCACAAAAGTGTGTTTTCGTGCTTTGTTTTTTTAACCAGAGCCCCATGGAGGAGGCCCAGCATGATTTATGGGAGAACGCTCTACGTGAAATGACTAGCTCAGCGACACATTTGATAGCAAAATTAAGGTTCCGAGTTGTCTTAAGGAAATCCTTTTCATTTGTGAGTTATTAATACATTATTAAAAATTAATGATCCAAATAGTCAACTAAAACAGATTTACTTAAAGTTTAAACAAAATCAAGTTTACAGATAAACATGCAATAGCTCTAAAGGTTAAACACGACTGAAATCCAATGACACATTCCTTGGTAGAAACAAAAAGTTAAAACACAATCCTTTTTCAGATGCATATTTTGGGTCATTTTGGTCTTACAAACAAAGCTAAAGCGACTATAAGAATCCAAATAAAGTTAAAGTTCAGTGTGTAGCAGCAGTGGTGACAAATTACATTAGATCCCACGTTTGTTCCGAAATGCTGCCATTTTCGCTTTATACAAGACCTTGTTTACTTTTCTTGGCCCTTGGTGTTTGTTGTCTTTAAGACTTGTTTTCAAGGAATGTTCACTTTGGGATGGAGTTGTCAATTTTTTTCTTACAAAGCATATATTATATCTTTCGATGTCATTTTGAACAGGTGTGAAACCATATCATGAGTCATATTTCGTGATACAGATCACACCCATGAAAATGTATCACTTTTTATGTGAAATGTATTATTAACACATATTACTTATAAAAAAGAACTACTACCTATTTCAAATGCATTACTTTTAATATCGACCTTGGTCGATTCGTCTCGTGTATATAAATAAGCCCGTGAGATTTTCTTATAGAAATAATGAATTACTGAAGGGAACATTTGCGTTTCGAAAATACAAAAACCTATGAGAGACCATCTTGTGGTCATATTTGTGAGACGAATTACACTATTTACAAAGTATTAGCTTTAATCATAGATATGATATTGTCCAATTGACCGGAGACAAAAAAAATATTATTTTTATCGTATCAAAATTATTAATTTCCATACTATATATATTACTAAATATCATCCGTACGTATATTATATGAATATTATCGGATCGTCCCACTTATGAAAGGCCAAGCCGACATAATAGTCATTGTGATGCGAAGAGCTTTGCTTGGAATATCATCGATACGTATTACTACATGAATATTATCGGATCGTCCACGGATATAACTTATAAAGCTCACAATAAACGTAACAAAATTAAGACATGGAATTCTATCTACATCGAAATTGTGAGCAAAATTTAATAGGATATAGTCTGAGATTGTGTTCCGAAATACGAGATATGTTTTGAAGAATGTGTGGCTGAAAACAAGGCTTTGCCATGTTGACAGAGGCAAATGTCCCAAGAATGGACTAAACAAAAATTTAGTTGGGTGTTCTTTTATTATGACACCATAACTGGTAAGTATTTCTTATGAATCTTAAGAGCTTATATTCGTGTGTGTATATATGTATTAATTTAGTCCAAATTTAATTGTGTCCACCGAACCGAGAATTGATGTTGGAATGATTTGACTTTTTGCTGTGGTTTTTGTAAAACGTGTGAGTTCTAGTAATTTAGGCCCTTAGAAATTATTTTTACACAGGAATAGACTTGCCATATATATAATGTAGCTGCGTCAAGTATGAAACAACAATTTTTATTTTATTTTTTTGAGTGTCGTTTTCTTTTAGTATTTATTTTTTATTTGTTGTGTGTTAGATTATTTTACGAAGCGAAATTTTTTTAAATCTGAGTAATTAATGGAATAAAATAATTTTATAAATAAACTAGCATTTAATATCTTAACTTGTATAACAACATTATATTCTGTGTAGAAATTGTGTTGTTTTGAATTTAAAATTTCAGTTACTATTGGTCTAAACACGTGTATAAAATCCATCATCATTTATAGCAAGTACGACTGATTTAAGTTCCAGGGATACAGACGAGTTGGTAAGACTCAAGGTGATGTGGGAGTACCTTCCCACGTTTCACGGGTTCGATTCTCGTGTGGAGCATATTTCCCACTGAAATGTTGTGACGTATGCTCTGGGAGTTAGTTCGTTATATAAGTCCTCTCTCCTGGGGCTCTGTCTATTCGAGTCCTCTCTCCTGGACATCTGCCTATTCGAGTACTCGTACATATCCCTCAACTTAAAACTTATATAGATTAAGGATTTCTGACCTATATACAAGATTAGTCCATTAATAGGTTAATATTTAAGTAAAAAAAAGTACGACTGATTTAAACATTAATTCGTTCTGTTTGTATTTTATATATTTAGAACCCAGAAAATTGTCAAATTACACCCAACTATGTACAACAAAACAAGGCATCATGAGCCCCAGGCCCAGAACAATTAATCAGTAATGACAGTCGAAGTAAGTTAAAGAAAAAGCACTTGCTACAATTTAAATAATATAAATTTTGGTTGACCAATTTTAAATCCGGCAATAACATGCAGTAGCAAATGGAAATTTTTTCGACCTTTTCCATGAAATAATACTGACGAACGATGATTGTTAAATGCCAACGCAATCATTAAGAATATCGGCGAATTAAAGAGAAATTTGATCAGTATCAAAGATTATTTGACATATATTGAGAATAAAACTATATCCTTTACTTGTAAAAATATCGCTTTTCGTTAGGTTTAATATATTATCGTGGCTATATGATTTCGCTTTTCATCAAATTTAATGTTGGTAAACGGTTGTTTGTGTAGTTTAATTTATTTGACGGCGGAAGTGCAATTTTTGGCCCCATTTTCTTATAAATATGATCAAATAAAAAATTTGTTTTGTAACAGTATCAGGAAACATAATGAAGCGAAGCACTCACTACAGATTAGAATGTATATTGGGTCCCAAATTGTGATAATTGAGATTTTGTATAGAGCCATCCATCATTTTTTATTTGTTGGTGGATGACTTGGCTATCAACAGATTAAAGCCATAGTGGTCCATGTTATTAACCAGGAGAAATTAACAAAATGTTGCACGTTCAAAGATGTTCGTATAACCAAGAAATCCAAGCAATTTTTTTTAGTACGAATACAATTTAAGATTACAACAATATGAGAAATTGTTTCGTATTACCGACGGCATTTGAGCATTGACTCGAGATCTGCTTATTTCGGACAACGAAACAAAATAAATTCTACTTAAATAAATTAAAAAATTTACCTATAAAAAAGCTGAATCAAACATAAGACCAACAAGTCTTAAACCTTAAACTTTAATCAATTAAGATTAGTATGGAACAAAATAAAAAAATAAAAAAAAACAAATCTTCAGTAATATAATTTTATAATCAATCGATTAGCAATACAATTTACAAAACCTATTTTCCAATCTCTAGGTTTAATACAGTCATTATCAAAATACAAATTGTATATTTTATACCTAATTTATATGACTAAATTGCAATCTTCCATAATTAGTTACGATCAATAAAAAACTGGAGAATTACATTAATAATCGTGAATCGATGAATATATATAGTGAATGATCATTACCATGTGCAATAAGTTTACTTCAGAATTTGATGAAAATTTATTTTTTAAACTTGCTAATAATTTAAAGGGGTGTATTTGTAAAAATATTAAAAAAATAATTCGGTCATAGGAAGCAAATATGACTAGTTCGAAATGGTGTGAAATAATCGCCAACAATATGAAGCAATTTCAAAATTATTAATATTTACAGTAATAACGATCACGACAACAGATATTTCTTAATAAAATGACCAAGTTGTCAACTTTATCTATAATTGTTGTTAAAAAAATTATTATGAGAGACGAAGCATGCACAATAAGTTTACATGTGTATTTGTGTCTTGATTTAAAAAGAAAGATATTAATCCATGAGTCATATGGTGGCTAACTTGTGAATCATAATTTAATACATATAGTCTATGACATAAGGTTTATTATTAATTGGGTAATTCTTTATATTATTTTCCTCATTTTATTTGTCTCTGGTGGAAGATGATCACCAGCTAAGCATACTCCGAAGTCATATCGTGGCACAACTAATATTGGAACTCTAATCAAAACTCTCCCCTTTGAATAAATGAAGATATTTTTCCTTTAATCATTTTTTGGACAAAAAGAAAAAAGAATTTGAATGTCCCGAGAAAAGTTGGGTATTGTCTGAAAACTTAGAGGGCGTGGGCCATAATTGGTAGAATGATGAATATTTAAAGGGCAAGAAGATGTGACCCTACTTTAGCTTTGACGAAATTTTATGCAGATTTTGCATGACAAGACGTTCAATATATGAAATAATGTTTTAAAATTCAATGATAACATGATTAAAGCATTTTGCCAAATACATTTTCTTGGGCCTCATGCCTCATTGGAGGGTAGAACATGATTGAGCCATTTCCGGATTTGATTATTTCCATGACAAAAGAATAGTTGAATCTGTTAAGTGTTCATTAGTGAGAGAAGTATTGAGATGAGCGATCTCCTGGGAAGCTCTTGTACTCAAGTTGCTGCGTTCTGTCGCTTAATCTGATTCGTCATGTGTGTTGTAAAAAATGTGACGTCAAATCTTAACAGGTAATACTATTTTGCTGGGGATATGATCGACTGTCGGAAAAGAGTAAAACTGATCTCTAAGAGAAATAAAACAGCATCAACGGTTAGACACGCACCTCCCTGTACTCATGGACTTAACTGTCCAACTCTAGTGTACGCAATAGATGCACTCTACGATGCCACATTATAAGGAAACAAAGTTGCATCTTGACTATCAATTATAATTTTTGGTCTAGTGGTAAGCGCTTTATCCTAACATAATTATTATAGGAAAATCATGACGAATTGAATGATATATTTGTTAAAGAAACTACGACCAGATTGCTGTAAGTAATTATTTTTAAAAAATATTTGGGGACCGGTCGATATAACAATTTTTTTTATTGAGATGCAAAAGGAGAGAGAGTGTGTGTGTGTGAGGCAATAGTGGAAGACAATTGCATCGTTTCAGATAATATCCATTTCCAATCAAACAACAGAATCCTATATACCATCTAAGAGGATCATCTTCTGAGGACAAAATGCTTGGTTAACAACTTAAACAATAACATCATGAAATGAAGATCCTTGTATTGAAGGAACATAAAGTTTCTGTGTTTGCGTCTCTGTTTCCTCTACATGTGGTATGTATATATATATGTACAGATGCACATACAAAGCTGTAAAGTATATATCATGATTTGTTCATTAAAAATTTTAGATAAATTATTTGGTATATTTTTGTAAATACATAACCCAAAGACCATTTAATTGACTATCTTAACTAGAAGAGGTATTAACTATAAAGTTTACATAAATAATGACATCTACCCTCTCGTCCGCAGAAGTTCATCGTGTTAACACTTCTCTCTTAGGATTGTGAAAAATAACAAGGGGCTTTTCTTAAATGGTATTTTGGGATGTGGCATAATCAATTATATATAGAAAGAGTTATTATTAGTGTTAAGTTCCAAATATTTTCTTTTGACATTTACTCGTTATCTCGAATTTGAATATATGTTCGGAGTCTCGTTTTTAAATCAATCAACTTCCATTTTTATATGAACTAATACTTTTCACATATTCATTACACAAACTGTATCTAAAATAGTTCTTCATAAAAGATAACGTGTGATAATGATTGTTACTTTGTTAATTACCATTTGATTTGAACGATAATGAGAAATTTTATGTTGTAATGTATTCCATGTATAGTTTTGGACATTGGTAGTTGGTGTTTTATCACTGTAATTATTTGAACGAGTAATTGAGTTATTCAAATAATTATACTTAAATCTATCTTTTCGAAATTAAAAGGGTAAATTTAATATGATTTTTCATTTTATATTTAAACATATTTATGTAAGGGTATAACCGAAACAAAAATATCCTAATTTTACAATTTAACAGAAGCAAACATATTTGTTTGTAATCTATTTTTAAGATTTAAAAATATTAAAATATCCTAATTTTACAATTTAACATTTCATGTGATGTTTTATTCTTACCTATGTATTGGTATTGAATATATAGATAAAATGTATTGTCTCTTCATTAATGCATTACATTTATTATGAGGTTTCCTATACTATCTTTAGAAACAAAGTTTAGACGGGAAATAATAGCTACTATTTTTGACATATTATTCCACGTTTATATATATATATATATATATATATATATATATATATATATATATATTATCTATCTTTTCCCTATATATGTGTGTGTGTGTGTGTGTGTGTGTGTAATATAAATGATATCATTTTAAAAAAATTATTTTGCTTCAATTTATTTTGTATAATCAATTATAGATAAAACCTGATACATCACTATGAATAATTTGAAATGCAACAACGAAATATGAGTTGATACTATCATTGAAATTAAAAATATTAAATCCATACATAAAATCAAATTTGATGTATCATCTCATCCTACATGTTTAGAAATTTAACAATTATAATGATCGCTATTAGAAGACTGAACCATGCATTTAATTTCCCTAGAAACTGAGTTCAATATCCTGAGATACCAATGTTGTTGTTTCGATGCCAAGAGTTGAGGAGAGCAAGGTCTGCACCATCTGGTTGTGCGATCGAGCCGTCGATGAGTTCGATCTTATTTTTAATAGATTATGCAACTAACATCACTGTAAATCATAAAAGTATAGTTATCACTGTTAAGTGACTGTGAGACAAGAACAAGCTCGAGAATATCAGATTGACGAAGGAAATATGGACTCGTGGATCATCCAAGTGGACATCGAAGTTGGCCATAGCTTATGATTGAGGATGGCGACGCAATATCTGATGATCAATTACCGATTCATCAAGGATTGCCGATGAACTTGGTGAATGAATCATTGGAGAGGAATTATCGATGGAGCAGCAGAATTTTCCTCGACACCATACCGCATCGAAGAAATTGTAACTTCTTCGTTACTTCACCAAGAGTACAGGGCAATGCATGTATAGTTATAGAAGCTCAAAGATGAGGTAAAAATAACACTAACTAATGGGGCTAAGCCGCTAACGAACTAGCATAAAATCGTAAAATCGTATACAAGGAAAAATAAATTCATGGTTCAGTCTTCGAGTAAACGCACCTTTTTATGACTATTAATAACAATTTAGTTGGTACGTTAAATCGAATTGTGAATTGGAAAATCGATATCCAAGAAGCATTCTTATGAGAGTAAACGAATAGGAAAACTTGTGTTGGAATGATATTTTATAATTAAATATAAGCAAATCTTCATATATTAGGATGTATGTGGAGTAGGTCTTAAAATGAGTGGTTTCCTCATAAGATCTGGTAGAAAATTTCTGTTTTAACCCTCAAAATTGATTTTGAATATAACAACAATTTGAGATGGATAACATAGTTAAAGAAGGCAGCTAAGGATTTTAAAATTGTACATAGTAATATTAAGTAGAAGGACTATTTTGAATATTAAGTAGAAAATACTAATTTTAAAAATCCTTTTTTCAAATCGGCTAGCTGGAAATTAATAAATTTTAATTACATACACTCCTTCGTTTATTTCTTACATTTAAACCCCTAAAAATTAATGGGGGTGTATTCAATCTAAAGATTTAATGACTTTTTTGACTGATAGACTTTGTGGAATTGCTAGAAATTTGTAGACTTTTATGGAATCTCATTAAATCATAAAAAGAATTTAATGGAATACATTAGACTTTCATAGATTTTTTGAGAGATTTTTATGGATTTGTAGAGAGTTTTTATGGATTATTTGTTAATATATTATAACTTTTTATATGATTTTGTTTGAACGTATAAATATATAACACTTTTTTATTTAACAAATCTTTTATTAATATACTGAATGCATTTATGATTTTTTACACAGCTTGATAATTTTATTAATATTATACACCTATATTTGCAAACCTTATAATTCAATACAAACAAATACAATGATCTTTAATGTTCTTATTTTTAAAATTATCCTTTAAGTTTTCAATTTTAAGAGAGTAATTCGGGTTGTTTTCGCATGATTTTTAATCATACCTGATATACTTCTCGGTGCTAAAACCTTTCCAGAACCAGAGCTATTGCAGCTCATGTTTTCGCATATCAGATCGCACGCGATCTGTCGTTTTTTGATATTGTATGCTGTTTTTCAAAACATTTTTTAAATGCACGTAATCTGTATTTCCAATCTATGAATTGGCGTCTGAGCTGTGTGAGAGCTCACAGTAACCAGTCTTGTTTTCTATCATATATTATGGATAAAACTACATAATAATTTTAAAATTCAAAATTTTGCAACATCTGACTTCTTAAAATTTTGATTTGAAAAATCTTATTATCAATTTAGAAAAGATGTATACTCGAATTAAGTAAAATAATATAAAAAAATATTTAATATAAAGTAATTCTATAAGAAAATTTTTACGAGTTGGGAAAAAGAGACAAATATTTATAAAAAAATAGAAAAAAAATGAGGAAAGAAATTAGAAATCCATTCAAATCTCCATCTTCAACCAAAGAAAATTTATTGACATTTATTGTTGTACTTTATGCGTTAACATTTGTACATCAATGACTTTCATCGAGTTGTTAAAAATCTGTTAAAATTTTGAATACCTATAGACTTCTAAAGAATTTATAAAAGTCAATGTTGAATACTACAAGACTTCCATGGAGTTTAGAAAAGTTATGATTGAATACCACAAAACTTCCATGGAGTTTAGAAAAGTCACTAAATTTCCATCATTGAATACCTATGAATTTTTAAAATTCACAAAAATCTCTAAAAGTTATTAAATTTATATAATTGAATGTACCCCGTAAGAATTCGACGAACCTAATATGGTAAAAAGAGAGATAAATACAAACATAAGGGGTAAAATATAAGAATTATAAACTTGATGGAAGTATTTACCCGTTGACCGGATCTGGACCCTGCCACACCAGTTTGACCGGATTTGAACCTAATCAACAGGACGGATTTTATGCAGGTCCGAATTTGAACCCGGCCCATTTTTTTTTTGTGTGACAAACCAACTTCTTGTTTATTTTCAAATTGGCTCTTTCCATGCCGTTGTGTATTAAGGCACACATGAATTTCTAAATGGGCCTGTCAATAATCCCAGTTTTTGTACTTACTGAATTACGGTCTAACCTTTTCAGATATAGTCCAAAACTCTCCGGAGACCGTAAATTTACACACCGAACATTAAACGCAGTCTTCGGCGGGAAGACCCGCCACCATCGCCGAAATTCCTCACCTCCGCTGAATCCCGCCTTTATTGCCAATTCTTTTTTTTTTCTCCTTCAACTATCGGATTTCACTTATTTATGATAAGTATACTATTCATTTTTGGCTTTCCATTTTTTATTTTTTGAAGAACCATTTTTTCTATTTACTGACCCTTGAATCACCTGAATTAATATCATATTAAAAAGGCCAAAAACAAAAATGGGGTCTTTGCTGTTCCGTAGAAGGCATCTTCGTACGCGGCTACCTGGTAATGCACTTGTCCAGAGTTGTTTTGTTACTCACCTCTTACTGTGTTTGATTTTGTCGGTTGATTGTTGAGTCACATGTATACAATATATCTTAAATGCGTTATTTGAGTGGATGTAGCAGGAACTGTAGAGCATATAGTTTTCGTTTTGGTGGTTTCCTGTGGAAGGGAAGAATTTAGCTGGAAGCGACTTTACTTATTTTAAGTTGGAAAATGTCAATGATGCATCGGTGGCATTCGTCCTCTTTGTTCCGTTTGAGTGCAAAATTTTCAGTTTATATAAAATATTAAGATATCTAATTTTAATATTTTGATACCGGCCTTGCTTTATCCTCTGCTATTTCTTTTCTGCGGACAGCCATATACTAAGTTGGAGATCTTACTTTAGATTTTGGCTATTAATTTGTCTTTCTTGTCTCAATGTAATATAAAACACAATTTCACACCCATTTGCTCCAAGTATGATATCCGCACCTTTTATTGTAGAATCGAGCTAAGCTGGAAATTATAAATTCGATGACGGAAATTTATTATTTCAAAAGAAGAAAAATGTGCCAAATAGGCAACTGTTTTTTTTAATCATGCTAAGTAAGTTACGAATTGACTCTAACTCAGTAGTTTTCATCATGGATTTGCGCAAGGATGGTGCTCCGACTCCTCTGGTGTTGGAGACAATATTGTTATATATCCTTTTCCTATGCATATTATGCGATGGGTTTATTTTTTATAAACTACATATACGTCACATTTGAGGGTCAGTAGATGTACCTTATTTACGTAGCTCGAATGTTAATACTTAAGTTCTGGAGCACCAAATTCTTGTGTGGCTAATTCTTTAACCGATAGTTGTTTTGTCACTGTTTTTTCCTTGTTGGTCAGATAGAACAAATTTCTGTTGGTCTACATGGGAATCAAATATTGGAACTTCAAATGGTATCTATCAATGCCTAAGGAAGCTTAGCAGTTCTATACGGGCCGGGAAGTTTGATTTTACTGACCTTACGTAAGATAAACATGATACAGCTGAAGTTTGATATCACTAGAAGTCAATTTCTATCTTATTTTTTATTGTACTAGTTTTCCGTCCAATTCAGGCGTCCTCATACATGGTATCCTATTGCTCGAAGAAAAAAGCGGAATGTTATCTTACATGTTGGCCCAACAAATAGTGGCAAAACATATCATGCATTGAAGAAACTGGAGGCAAGTTATTCAGGTAAGTGACACCTCCCTATTGCGTGCATTACAATTGTTCGGGCGGCATCGAGAAATCAGCTGAATGACTGTGTAACAGGTATTTACTGTGGACCATTGAGACTTCTAGCATGGGAGGTCGCGCAGCGTATGAACAGAGCTAAAGTTCCTTGTGATCTTATTACTGGGCAAGAGAAGGAGGAAGTTGATGGGGCAAAACATAAGGCTGTTACTGTAGAAATGGCTGATGTGACATCTGATTACAACTGTGCGGTCGTTGATGAAATTCAGGTGTGCTAAAATCAATATGAAGAACCGTGGTTCACTGACAATGAATCTGCTTCTGTTGGATGTTTTATTTTTCACAAGGTGGATCATTATTTTATAGTGTACATGATATTTGGGCAGCAATTTTGTTGCCTCATGAATGTTGAAATCGGCGGTATATATCCTCCCAATTTTTGGCACTGACAGGGGTGTATGAAACGATCAATAGATGTTTTAGTATAACCGAGAAAGAGTACTGTTTTAGTTTTGGTGGCTCCAAGAAGCATGATAGTTTCTGGTGAAAGGAAAAGATATTTATGTTATCAACTTGAAAATGACGAGTGAGTTATAAAAGAATCATCGAAACAAACACATAATGCCGATAATTTTTTAGCTATCTGAGGTGCAGCAGCTGAAAGTTGGATTTTTTTTGGTATGTATGTAGTTATTATTAGAGTTTATGCTCACATTCAAGACTTTGACTGATTAGGATCAGATTTGATTTCATAAGCGATTTAAAAGATAAAATGATAAATTAAACATACAGCATTTACCATATAAAGAAATATTGTTAAAAACTTAATCTTAAAGTATTCTACTGATATCTTTTTTGTCACAGATGGTGGGGTGCAAGACAAGGGGTTTTTCATTTACACGAGCACTGTTAGGGATATCTGCTGATGAGTTGCATTTGTGTGGGGATGCAGCAGTTGTTCCTCTTATACAAGAAATACTTAAAGTGACTGATGATAATGTCACGGTACCAATATTTCTGCTTTCCCTTTGTAGATCAGTTTATTTCAAGCTGAAACATTATCCATCCTTTATGTTCGAACTATGTGCGTTGCTTGTACATGTTTCCATATCTTATAACTGGACTAAGATATAGAGAATGGTTAATTTGATGTAGAATTAGGAATCTAACAAGTTACCATCGATGCAAGAAACTATGATGACAAAGACTTGTCAATCTATGTAGCTTTTGCATCTGTGACCCTTAATATACATCCTTGCAGCAAATAATGTTTTGCCTACATGTATCTGCGATACTTTGAACTTTCATATGTATGAGAGACAGAGAGAAGCATTGGTTTCTTCACTATCGAGGAAGAAGTTGGCCCTTTTTGTGTATCCTTCTTTGGTAGGTTTGAGATTCGAAGTGGCTCACTGACTGGAGCGGAGAGAGGAGGATGAAACTTCTTCTTCCGTGCGAAAGAAAAACAACCTGAAGCTAGCATCCCGGGCCTGTTCCAACATCCCTTTGCGTTGATCCTGCAATTTGATTGAGTGAATTGCCTCTCCTCGAGAGAATTTCTTGCCTTGCATTATAGAATAAGCAATTGATTATTGAGCACTCGGTTAATCATTTTGTGCTAAAGTAAATCTAGTTGTAGAACCACCTTTAGTTAAGATTGGAATAGCTCAGTCTTCGGCCCGAGTTGTATGAGGCAGAAACTCGTCCCACGTACGGCTCGGAGGCTGAGCCCCACCCTAGCAGTCAGGGTGCGACTTAGAGGGTTATTGCTCTTTTATTTTCTTTGAAATTGAAATATATATATAGAGAGAATAGAATAAGTAATCTTACACCAATACCCAACCAAGAGCGGAGATCAAAAAGACGTATTTGATCTTATTGGGGGAAGCTGCTTGGTTATGTGGAGCTTGGGATGCCCCCACTGAAGGCGGTGGAAGTTGTACGTCTGGTAATTGAGTACCCCACCTTAGAGTTATCTTGTTGACATAAACTGGCTTCTTCGGGAAATGGAGTGGGCGGGAACATCTTGAAATCGAGAGGACAATAAATTGTCCTATCCATCCTCCATCACGTACATTCCTGGAGTGCCACGCTTAAATCTATATTTGAATTTCGCCTTTGTCGATGAACCAGCTTTACGATCGGCCTTCCATAGCAGGTCAACAAACGTCACTCCGATAGACATGCAAGCTCTTCGTCTTGAAAACTATGCAATAGTTCGTTGACGAGAACACTAAACGTCAGTCATTCTCCCAAACCGTAACTTTGCCTTTTCATATAAATAAGGTGTGCCAAGGGATGCTTCTCTTCTAAGATAAGAAGAAAAAGGGTTCCACGCTTTCCCACAACCATTTATTTCTTTTCTACTGTAACCAAAGCCGGTTCTTCCCGTCTTACTTCAGACTCGGGCTCTCGCTTTCACGGCACGTTGCTCTCACCATATTGTTTGTTCTCATTGCGTGCTTCAATTTATCTAAATCTAACCTCAAATCAAGTCAATTTTGGTACAACCTCTTAATCATTTTTTTTATGAAAGAAAGAAAAACTCTTCAAGGAGAGAGAGATTCCTGGGTATTATAATCAACCGTGATCAAATTCCCGGTCTTGGTGACTGAATAGTGTAGATTTATAGGGAATCCAATGCATGTACAGGGTTCCGTCATTTTCTTTGTATTTTATAGCGAACTAGCGGAGAGAGGTTTCGTTGGACCGATAATGAGCATCCGTAGTAGAAGCACGAGAGGATGGGCTAGGGCTACTAAATCAAGGCAACTATAGCCAAAGAAAAAAACCAAAAGAGCCGATTCCGTCCTTGAGGTCTACTCTCGTCTTCTCTCTTATGTATTGTAGTACTAGACATATCAGTAATAGGACGATAGGGTAAAAAGTGGAATAAAAACATTCCACAGCTGGGGAGACTAGAGAATGGCCTAAAAGTCATAGTTCTCCGTTGTCGAGGCCTAGCCGGAAAAGGACTTTCTTCAAGCCATGAGAGCAAGAGTACAGCCAGAGAAGAATGGAAAGAGAAAGAAGGAATGCCCGTCTTCCCTATTCGTTCCCGTCTTCTCAAAGACAAGCTCCTGCGTTTTCTATCAACCCCTAAACAATAAATAAATAGTTTAGTCGTTTCAGAGATAATAGTCAAACCGAAGAATGGAGTTGGTGGACAAACTAAATCCCAACCTAGACAGAGCGATTTGAAAGAGCAAAGATTGGAGATTGATTCACTTCAGCCCGCCCAGTGAGAGGGGGTCCGTCTCCTGATCCAGTGGTAGTTCCTGGTGAATAAAGATTCTCTTCCTTTGACACCAAGGGGTAAGAGCTGATTGTTGGCGATGACTTGGTGAAGGGAATCTGTGAGAGAAGTTTCTCGAACCACCAAAACATAGTGCTTTGAAACCCCATACTGGTGAATCATATGGGATATGTCACATTTCACGTCGTCGATGCTATCACTGTGTCTTGCGTTATCAGCTTGATATAAGAATTGTTGAACGCATAGCTTGTGGTAAGGACTGCTTTGCTTAGCTTTCAATTCTAACTCTTTTTAGGGAATTCCATCCACAAACACAAAGTTTATTGTGGACTGATATTGCTCATCATTTAGCTATTGTATTTATTTTTCTTCTTGCTGGTCATATGTATAGAACTAATTTTGGGTTTGGACACATTATCGAGGATATTTTAGATGCACATATTCCTCCTTGGGGGCTATTGCGCCGTGGGCATAAGGGTCTGTATGACAATCAAAAGTTCGTCAGAAACCATTAGAGGGTTTCAATCGACCTTTCCGTCGCCTATTACACAACTCACTAACTCTGCCTGGGTGTACCTATAATTCGTCTGCGGTCCTGCCCCACTATACAGAGCCGCCCCTCAGCTCAGTAATGGAGCTCTTGATCTAGATCTGGTAGTTCGCAGAACTCGGGACTTACAATGTTCGACACACGAACTTTGCTAAGAAATAGCTGGCGAAAAGCTTTAACTAGAAAACGACCATTGAACTAGTAAACTAGCTGTCATTGCAATGAAAGAAAGGAGGGGGAAATTCCCTCATTAATGTTGATCACAAGGAGAAAATTCGAAGAGCCCTGCTTATGGATTGCTGCTCATATTCTTTCCTTCTCGGAGGGGTTTATTTTGCCGGCTAGTGGGTAACGTATTGTCCACTGGTTGACAAATGCGAAACAATACATTGTTGTGTCAAAGAGGAAAGTTCTGTACCGATAGCCTTTCGAGCAGAGTTGAAGGGCTCTCTTTTGATTTGCGGGATCAATGGTGCTTGAATACTTACTTATTTCTTACACCCAAACCATGATATGAAGAAAGGAGGTTTTCATTGTTTAACGTAAACTGTTTTTTTTCCAAGAGTTAAGCCTACAAATTTAACAAATTACGGTGTCCCACCGTTTAAAAGGGTGGAGCTATTATTTTTCAAAAAAAACACAGTCACACCTATTGTGTAGGCGTGAAGTTTAAAAAAAAAAAATTTATGTCATGCCACTCATGGAAGGCGTGAATTACTTTATAAAAGTTGTCTATCACGTGGTTACTGACAGCGTGATAGGCTGAGTTTGAATTTTATGTTCAAATGTCCTGCCTCCTGAAAAGGCGGGATATTTTACTTTTTTAAAGCTGATATAAACGCTTCTATTCCATTCCGAACTCTTCACGCATTAGTCTTCCTTTTATTCGCATATTTATTCTCTACACATTTTGTATTACATTTCTGTATACGTTTTCTACTACATTTCTTTACACGACATTTCGGAACCAATGTTTTATTGTAATTAATTATGTTGAAAATTTGATTTATATATATTACTCATTACTATTATACTATATGTTTTTATGTTCTTTTGTAGATAATTTGTCTGCAGAAATTCAATTCAAGTTACGTTCGTCTAAATATTTTGAATTTATTAATACATTTTTTATTTATATTTGTAATGTTGAAATGTTTTATTTTATTATATTCGAATTTATGTATGAATTCAGGTTTAGTTTGGATTACCAGGAGATATTTAGAATAGACGTACAACTCACGTATAGAATACACGATGCATGTGAAAACAATTTTGTTTTTTGAAAAACTTATTCTGTCGTCCTGACTGGCGGGACTAATTAAATTTGTTAAAAAAAATTGTAGCCCCGCCCGTTGTGACGGCGGGACTTATAGTTGTATTTTAAAGAAGGAAACGTGACTTGCTTTTTTTTAAAAAACGAGTCCCGCCTTTCTTGATTGGCAGGACGTAATATTTTTTTTTAAAAGTTACTTTTTGAAATGTTTTTTTTAAAAAAAGCATGAGTTAATTGTTTTTTAAACCAACGTTATTTTAAAAAAATTGTATTAATGTGTTCAATAAGTTGTACTAAATTATATCAATGTGTATGAATAATCCCATATAATGTAGTATATTTAATTGGTTATATCATCTTGAACTAAATTAAAATCACGATCATATTTATTTTAGGATGGCATTACAAGCTCGACCTTTAGATGGTAGTGTTTGTTATCAGCAAGAAACACATATATCTAATCTTATTGCACATGACAACTTGGATAACACCTTAAGTGTTGGTCAGTCGGATAATTTGATTTGGGAACTCTAGAAAACGTGTATACTGTTATGATTAATAACAAGAAGGTATTTGAGAAGTAATGATTCTATAGATTTCCGGTAACAAACAGTGGGAGAAACGTGATTACAGTGTGTATCCTAACCCAAGGAACACGCCATGTGACCACTAGCCTATGCTAGGTGCTAACTGACTAACTTCCTCCTCTATTCCCACATTTCTTAACAACCTCCTGCTGGGCCTTGGGCCTTCTAACGTATACTTTAGATATTATGGGCCTGGGCCTATCTAACTCTGTATGTGTATCTGTGGGCCTATCTAACTCTGTTTATGTATTTGTAGAACCCGTAACAATACCCTCCCCCTCAACCTCAGCCTTGTCCGGGGAACTGTGAGTAGAAATCCTCTGTATCTTCCCATGTCGCTTCCTCCAAAGGTTTTCCCTTCCATTGCACTAATACTTGAAGAACTGAAGCTCCTGCTCGTTTCTGTTGCCTTTGGGCTAGCACTTTGACTGGTTCATAATTGTATGTCAACTCTTGTTCCAATCTTTAGGTAATTGCAAGGTTTGGGTCACCATTCCCCTGGCCTATTTAAGCTATGAAGCGTGAAACACAGAGTGAATGCGTGACCCATCTGGTAGCCGTTGTTTATAAGCAACACTGCCAATCCGTGGATCACTGGGAATGGGCCGTAGTACCTCGGAGCTAACTTCTGGTAGGCTCTGGGGCAGACGGACTATTGTCTGTGCGGCCTTAACTTCAAGAACACCATGTCTCCTATCTGAAATGACACATCCCTGCGATGAACATTGACAAACCTAATCATCCTCTGTTGAGCCCTCCCCAGGTTATATTTAAGCTGCCGAAGGATTTCATCCCTGTCACTCAATTCCCTAGCCACAGCCGCCACCGTTGATTCACATGGCAATAATCGCATGATTGTGGGAGGTTTTCTGCCATAAACCACCTCAAAAGGGGACATACCTGCCGAGGTTTGGTACGAAGTGTTGTACCAGTATTCTGCCCAGTGGACCCAGTTGCTCCAATTTCTGGGTTGTTCGGATGTGAAACATCTTAAGTACGTTTCCACACATCTATTCAAGACCTCAGTTCGGCCATCCGATTCAGGGTGGTAGACGGAGCTCATTGCCAGTTTTGTGCCTTGTAGTCTAAAGATTTCTTTCCAAAAGACACTCGTGAATATTGAGTCTCGATCACTGACAATTGAGCAAGGCACTCCATGTAGACGTACCACTTCCTTGACAAATTTTTCTGCCACTATCTGCACGGTGTAGGGATTTTTTAACACGATGAAGTGGCCATACTTCGATAAACGATTCACCACTACAAAGATAACATCGAATCCTCTTGATTTAGGTAGACCTGTGATGAAGTCCATTGATATGTCTTCCCATATCTGTTCTGGGATAGTGAGCGGCTGTAACAGGCCCGCGGGTTTGGTCTGATATTTGTGCCTTTGGCAAACTGCGCATTCAGCCACAAATCTGTATACCGCTTTCTTCATCCCAATCCAAAAGAAGCTGTTAGCTATGCGTCGTTGGCTTCTGAGCCCCACTCAAAACCTCCCTTTTTAAGCAAATCCGTGAGTGGTTTGGCGATCTTGCCGTAGTCTTTGATAAACTTTCTATAGTATCCCGACAGTCCCAGAAATCCATGGAGGCCCTTGACATTCGATGGAACTGGCCAAGATTCCACACTTTCGATCTTCCTTTTATCCACGACGACACCTTCTGCGATATTACATGGCCCAAATACTCAATTTCCTGTAGCCCAAAACAACACTTCTTCTCATTCAACAACCACTGATTAGCCCGGAGGATCTCTAGCATACACTCGAGGTGATTTAAGTGTTCACCAAGACTCTTACTATAAACCAGAATATCATCAAAGAATACCAGGACAAACTTCCTCAAATAAGGCCTCAGAATCTCATTCATGGTTGCTTGAAAGGTTGATGGCGCGTTCTTTAGTCCGAATGGCATGACCAAGAATTCATAGTGCCCCAAATGTGTTCTGAATGCCGTTTTAGCAACGTCCTCTGGTCGAACTCTGATCTGATGGTAGCCCGACCGCAATTCCAGCTTAGAGAAATAGACGGATCCATACAGCTCATCTAATAATTCATCCACTACGGCTCGTTCAGGGCCCTATAATCCACACAAAATCTCCAGTTCCCGTCTTTCTTTTTGACCAGCATCACCGGACTCGAATATGGGCTATTACTCGATTGGATGATCCCGGCCAATAGCGTTTCCCCCACTAACTTTTCAATTTCATTCTTCTGACGACGAGCATACCGATATGGCCGTACTTGCACCGGCCCGTGCCCTGCTTTGATGTTTATTGCATGATCCTGGTTTTTTTCAGGAGGTAAACCATGTGGTTTACGAAACACCGCTTCGCACTGCTCCAAGAGCTCTCGTAATTCCGGAATGCATGTGCCCCCTCCTGCCGTGTTGGCCCTGTTAACGGTGAAGAGAGTAGCAGAGTATTCTACCTCAGTGAGCTTGTGGATAGATTTGAGGGACACCGTGCTCTTTTGTAAGGTTGGATCCCCCTTGAGTTCAATGTCGCGCTCCCCAACCCGAAACCTCATTCGCATCTTTCCCGATCCAACATCAATTCTCCCAGTGTTCTCAGCCAATCGACCCCCAGAATGACGTCTACCCCTCCTAGCTCAAACAAATGGCCCGTAATGGTCAGCGTACATGCTCCCAAATCTATTTGCAAATTGCGGCAAAGTCCCCTACATAGGACCTTGCCCCCGTCTCTCAGGCATACGTCGAAGCGGACTGATTCATCAACTCCTAACCCGAGCTTCTCAACCAGGGGTCGTGATATGAAATTATGACTGGCCCCGCTATTTATTACCACTTCTGCTCCTTCAATTCGCCCTCTCAACTTCAATGTTTGTGGCTGGCTTACTCCCCAATAGAAAAAAACGGTAATTCCAGCGTCCCATACTCGTTGATGTCTTCTTAACCCTTTGTCTCCTCCCCTATCGCGTCCTCTGTTTCGTCGTCTGCCTCGGGTTCATCCTCGAGTAGTGCCACCAGAATGAGCTTGTATGCACATTTGTGTAGTGGGGAGTATGCTTCTCCACACCTGAAACATAGCCCCTTCTCCTTCCGTTTCAAGTACTCCTGCTGTGATAGAATCCTGCCTTCGCGTTTCATCTCTCCCCGTCTAACAACTCCTCCTGGGAATTTACCTCCGTTGTGCGATCTATTGTTCTCCACAGGGCCCGTAAAGGGAGGCCTATAGTCTGGGCCAATTCCTTGTTTCTCGTGGTTGAAGGGCCTATTTGTAGATGGGCTGGGCCTTCCCTTGTCATAGCCCAACGTTTCCCCCCAGCGTTCAGCCCCATGCTGGGTCTAGCCCGGTGATTTCCCCCTCCTTCCCCCATCGGAAATCTTGTGCGGTAGTACCCTGAGTAGCCAAACATTTCTTCATCGATTGCCCGTGCGAAATCCATGGCTCTCATAATGGTTCGCGGTGCATGGACCCCTATTCTTTTGCCTATGTCCTCCCGGAGCCCGCTCAAGAAGTAGCCGAGGCATTAATCCTCCGGCAAATCGCCCACCTGCGATAGCAACACTTCAAATTGTTCTATATATGCATCCAATGGTTGTCTCCCTTGCTTCCAAGATGATAACAGTAAGAACGGATTGGATTTCCTCCTTCCCCCATACCTCTTGATTAGTTCCTCCACGAATCTCCCCCAGCCGATGTCCGGTATTTTGAGGCGGAGCCATAGGAACCAGTGATATGTCGGGCCATCTATATGCATATGTGCCAGCCGGAGGCGATTGTTCATCGGAGTGTCATGCAACTCAAAATATTGCTCTGCTTTCCCCAGCCATCCCCTCGGGTCCACTCCATCAAAGTCAGGGATCTCAACTCACTTGAGCGCATGTCATAACTCTGCGTCGATGTTCGTTTTAGATTCCTTATTGGATCCCCGAGTTTCCTCCTCCATCGGGAACAAGTTGTTATCGCCCTCTTCTCTCGGATATCTTCCTCCTGGTACGTACCCCTCTCCCTCTGCTTTTTCTTCTTCTGCCTTCCTGGTATTAACCCATTGTTCCATCCTCACTTGCGCTTCCTCCATTCTCGCATGTGACTCCGCCATTCCAGCCAGTGCTTTGGTTAGGCTCCCAATGTGTTCCTGGATTTCGCTCATATTGCCTTGCACTGCACTCACTACCTTCTCGAGAACCTCTAACTTGGATTCCGCATGGGTTGTTGCCATTCTTCTCTCGGCCTCCGATCAGGTAGGTCGGACCAATTGTTATGATTAATAACAAGAAGGTATTTGAGAAGTAATGATTCTATAGATTTCCGATATCAAACGGTGGGAGAAACGTGATTACAGTGTGTATCCTAACCCAGGGAACACGTGTTATGTATTCCCAGAGCTTGTGCTGTCGACTTGATTATTTCTTTGAGACTTTTGGTCAGTGCACCAACTCACACTTTGGTACTGAACCAGCTTGCACACCAGCTGCCACGGAGTGTGCAAACTTGCGAATAGCACTGCTTTGTGTTGTGCATTTCTATGTTTTTCTTTCTACACTTGCACAACACTCTCTCGCTTGGCTCTCTTGCGCATGCTCTTCTACTTGTGCTCTGCTCTTGATATATAAAGCCTTCTTGCAGATTTATCCGTTGGACACAAAGTTGTAGCCGTTGAAAAGTCTTCTGACACTGTTGTACTTTGCGTCCTCTGTCTTTTAATGCTTCTGCAGGCTTTATGTCTTTTTCGCATGTGAGAACTGTTATGAGAAAACAACACAGCAAATCGATTTGAACATTGAAATATAGTCTTGTGTTCAAATCACTTTGCTTGTCGTTTTGTCCAATTCTGCTCTTGACCTCTGCTCTACTCGCTGAACTAGTTTGACCTTAACCAGCTTGTCTTTATTCTGCATTGAGCTGGCTTGTTCATTACACTAAGCTGGTCAGAGCTCTTCAACTTTACTACTCTTTTTCAACAGCTGCTCTTGTTCTGTTCTTTCCTGCTCTTGAACAATGGTGGACTCTGAGCTCCTTTCCCAGCTGGTTTCCTTCCTAAATATTTTCTTCTTTCACTACAGGAATCTTTCTCCACGAATCCTTTGGTATTGCCCAGCTTATCATCTTCCGCTCTTGTTCAGCTGGACTTATGGAGATTTATCGAATACATTTTTCGTACTTACACCTTCACGTCATCATAGGCATCGACATTGTTCACGATCATCCATCTCTCTCATAAGCATCCAGCTTAACCAGATTCCGCAATCTGGTTTTCTTGAATCTGAGCTGGTTTGTCCTTAACCAGCTTGGCTCTATTCTTCTCGTCAAGAGCCACTGTGTTACTTGCTTGTTCTTTTGGTCCATTCAGACATCTCTTCCAAACCATCAGCAAGTACACAGTTCTTCCACTGGTTGATTGAGCCAGTTCTTCGAAGGTACTTTAAGCCTTATCCATGGAGAACTGCAATCTAGCACCAGTGATTATATTCCGTCTTCTTTGGGATATAATAATCAGTTCTGATTCAGTATATTCAAGGACTGGGGGTCCCTATGATGAACTGATTATAGCCATGCTCAGTGATCTGATCTGCACTTGATCACTACACTTGTACTCGGCACTGCACTTGAGCACCACACTTGTGCGCTGTGCTTGATCTGCACTCAATTTCTCTGCACTTGAACCTTGAACTGCTCTTGCGCTGCTCATCCACCAAGCTGGTTCACCAGATTGGTGTTCTCTGTGTTCTGGATACCTCTTGCAGTACCTGCAATGCATCCTATGTTGGACCAGCTCGGGCGTCCCCTCACCGTTCCAACTTTGATGTTCTTTGCTTGACCAGCTCGAGAGTCCCCTCATTTTTCCAGCTTGAACATCTCCTTGTATGCTCCAGACTAGCAACTGCAAATTTCACATAAACTGTTAGTAGAATAATAACAGATTTGTGTTAATCAAAATTCAGATTCTGATCTGTAAAAACAGATCCAACAGATACGATCGGTGCTTGCCAAACATCTGAATGAATCAGCTCCAATGTGCTTTTAATATTGGCAACAGAAGTGCCAAACTTCAATCTGTGTTGTTTACTGATAAAAAAATGCTCACAAAAGGGTAAGGTTACTTTTTTAAGCCCCGGTAACAGCTTCCATTCATAGAGAATTTTCAATCCCCGTTCTAACAAATGCCAGAGCTTTCTTTGCCGTAACACCGATAATTCTTCTCCCGAACCACTTGATGCAACATCTAGTTCCGCTTCTTTGTGTTTTTGCCCCAAAAGAACATACAGATTTGCCGCAACCTTTTTCGCCTTCATCACCACAAGCGCGCCTCTTACGACTTTCATGATACCACTCTCGATACGGGTCTTACAGCCGACATCATCCATGTCCTAAGGATAACAATTCTTTGTCAGGCCCTTCACATGTCGTACCTCATGTATGGTGCGAATAGTGCCATCAAATATTTGAATTTGATGGTACCAACCCCAACGATTTCCAAGATATTATCATTCCCCATGAATACGGACCTCCTGGTTCATATTGGTCGAATAATTCTCTCCGAGACATCATGTGCCACGTCGCACCCGAGTCCATAATCCATGCATCAAAAAACTTTTGTCTGTCTTCCGCAACTATTGTTGCTTCGCTGAACAATATTTCAGCACCGCCTGAAGTACTCGTCACATTTCCTTGAAAACTTTTCTCAATACTCCTTGTACACTCTTTCTTGAAGTGCCCTTTACCGCCACATTTATAGCAGTAAATATTTTCTTCTTACTTCGTGACTTTGATCTACCATCTTGTAAGTCCCACCGAAGTCACATTCCGTTGATCGTCCTCTTATCATCGGCAAGGCCTCGGCTTGCTTTGAAGATACCAACATGTCTTCCTTATTCTTGCATCGACTTTCTTCGCTAAGAACCGTGTTTAAAACATAATTGAAGTTTAAAGCGTCCATAAGGATATTGTTGGTTATGTTGATGATAAGCTGATCATATAAATCCGATAGACTCTGAAGTAGAAGCTCTGCACGTTCTTTTGCCTCTATCATATGCGCCATTGAGGTGAGCTAGGCAATAGATATTCAGAGTGTTGATATGGTCGATCATCGACGAGGATTCCGCAATCCGAAGAGTATACAACTTTCTCTTTAGGAAAATCTTGTTATGCAGTGACCTGACCTTGTACATTTTTGTCAGAGTATCCCAAACAATTTTTGCCGATTTTATTTCAACGATACTCGACAAAACTCCATTTGCTACTGCCAAGTGTATATTGGAAATAACAGCACCATTTATCTCATCCATTTTTTATCGTCCATGATGGATCTGTTTTGACAGATCCTGATTAAGTTTTGATTTACACAAAACCTTAAACAAACAATGCATGTTCTAACAATTCTCTCCCTTTTTGTGGGAATCAAAAAGAGTTCGAATTTGCTGGACTTCCCGATTTAAAACAAAAGCTCTCCCTACTCTGTTACAACATAACAGCAGGAGTTTTAATCTTTGAAAAACAAAACTGCTTTGGGAAGCACCATATGCAACAATATATGATTTTGAAAAGCCGAAGCTGATGCATTACTCAAAGTTATAAATGACAGTGACGCCACTCTCCCTGCCTTTTATAACATGAGCTCAAAACATTTTTAAACTTCAAAATTTTGCATCAACTGAAATCCGCAAAACAGAACAATTTAAAACACAAATCAGAGCATACAAATATTTCAAATAACACGTGCTACTGAGCCACTTAAATATATGAAAAACCAGTACAGAGAACAACTCAGATTTTTCATTCTTCTATCTCGCCCCATGTGCTTGTCACTGAGCCTCGCTCCAAGTGATCTTACAGCACAACGAAAATAGAAGCTTGGCATCTGCCCGAGACTCGCGCATCCCGACAGTTCATCAAGCGAAAAACCGGTTCTATATAAAAATAAATTCTGGCCTTCACAAAATAAGTTTCTCAAAACATTTAAAACATTAAAAACATAGCACATGTGTTTTAAAATCAGTGCTCGTTCAAGAACAAACCTGCTCTGATACCACTTGTTGGTCCCTGTTTTAAGAGGAAACTAGCAGCCGCTGTTTAAAATGAGCAATTAAAATTTTGCGCGCTGCTAAAACTTGAGCTGCAATAGCTCGTTGTTCTTGAACACTTAAAATAAATAACGAAGAGCACCGGAGACAGATCTGGTATGATTTTTAAATCATGCGGAAAATACCAGAACTGAATTCTATATTTTAAAACAACTCAAACAGATTTATGTACAACATAAATCTGTTCGAGACTTGTGCTTGTGTGTGCTGCTGTGTATGCTAGAATGCTAAATCAAAGCAAGTGCTAAGTGCTGAAATGTTGTGCGTGCTAAATAAGAGCAAATGTTATGCAGTGACCTGACCTTGTACATTTTTGTCAGAGTATCCCAAACAATTTTTGTCGATTTTATTTCAACGATACTCGACAAAACTCCATCTGCTACTGCCAAGTGTATATTGGAAATAACAGCACCATTTATCTCATCCATTTTTTATCGTCCATGACGTTCCTCGGTTTATCTCCAAAAGCAGCCAATCAACGCTCCTTTGTTAAAATTGCTTGAATCTTCAATTTCCAAAGCATAAAGTTGCTGCAATTGAAATTTTCTATCTCGTAATTTGTCGCCATTATGTCAACAATAATTATCCTGTCTTAATAAAAAAATCAAAAAATCTTTTCTGATGTGGAAGTTCAGTCACAGCTGCAACCACAGAGCATACTCAGAATTTTAAGAAAATTTTCACCAGGCTCTGACACCACTTGTTGGTCTCGTGTGGAGCACCTCAAGATAGAAATATTAAACTGGAGAATAAAAATGGACACCGAAATTTTACGTGAAAAACCCCTAAAAATTATTAGAGTAAAAACCACGACAAGATGAAAAATACCACTATAATTTTGAGAATTACACCACCTCACTGTGTTTCCAAAGAGACACACACTCTCTTAATACAGGAGAAAAATGAGGAGCTATAGAGCTCCTCAACCTGTACAAATCAAGGAAGAAACAATTCAAACAGAATTGCTTTGTTGCGTGTCCTGCCAAATTGCACACACGTCCCATGGCATTAATTGCCATTTGATTTTTCAACATTTATTTTGCGATATTTGTGTAGTGCATCACAAATGAGGATAATATATGATGTTAATTTTAATCAAAGAAAAAGAAAGATACTTTTTAAATGCACGTTACCGTGCATTTCCATATAATAAACAGTCACGTAAAATAAATATATTTTAATAGTTTTTTATTATTTTGATTTATTTTTATTAATATTTTGTTTGTTTTTATCTAGCAAAATGATAACTTAGGTTAGCGAAAATTGTTCAAATAGTCCGGTAACTTTGCCATTATTTGATTTAGGTCCGATATCTTGTCCACATTTGATTTACGTCCAATGATTTGAATTTTTCAGGCATTTGGTCCGATTTCAACACGATCACATTTTAATTGCTGAAGTGGAATTTTTTTATTGAAGGGGAATTTTTGTTGCTGAAGTGGATCAAAGGAACAAATTTATAACACACTCATCAGCTTTACACACACACTCACCTTGTTTGGAGTGAAAATTATAACTCTTTTCCTCCTCATCACATCCATTAATCAACCAATGATCGGAGAAGAAAATCTAACACAAGAAAAGCTAGGGAAAAGGTTCAGAACAATTCAGATATTGGTAGATTAGATCAGCTTAGAACAATTCAGATTAGAACAGAAGACACCAGCTCAGAGTAAATCAAATAAGATAAGAGCAAGAGAAAACATATGAGATTAGTTCAGATAAGATCACTCAGAGCAAGAGCAGTCAGTTGAGAATGGTTCAATTTAGATGAGAACAAGATCACACAATTAAGAAGAATAGATCGGAACAGACAAGAACAATAATTCAGTAACAGATCAGATTGAAGCTTCGTAACAGATCCGTTCAGATACGAAGAGCAGGTCAGAGTATATTTAGTGTTTTAACACCTTTAGAGCAGGTCAGAGTATACTTAGTGTTTTTAACACCTCCAAGAACTCAAAAACCCTAATTGGGTTCTTCAGCTTGTAGTCAGTCATATATTTAGTGTTTTTAACACCTTCCGGGGGGAAGATCTGTCGACTCGTCAAGGTCGAAATCAGCACATTACTCCACAACCTGCTAAGCTGAATAGAAAATCCCTGAGATTGCTTAGGAAGGTGGCCACCATCAAAGTAAAAATCCCAAAGAGCACGTTGGACTAATTGATTTGGACAATATCTGATGGACACCATCAACTCAAATCTCTCAGTGGCCACCCATCGCACGACCTCACCTTGGCTGTAAGAGATTTATCCACAATTTCGTTAAACAGATGATATTCCACCTTCAGTTCCTTTTTCTTGCTGGAAGGCTTTAAGGGAACACTAGAAACAGAGAAAACATGCTTCATCTTCTCCATAAAACCCTTCTTCAACCCAGGAAATATAGTAATCCCCTCCGTTAGTAGATTTAAAGTGTCTTCAAGAATCTTTTGAGAGACAGTGAGCTCATGTCCTTCACAATGTAGAACATTGCACCATCGACCACACACGTTGATGCAAAGAACTGAGAGAGGGCATCCTTAAAGATATATCAATAAAATCCCAGAAACCTCTGAGTCCAGAGGATTCCAGAGTCTTGAACATGGTCACCATCTTTCAATGGCAGAAACAGGGGAAGATAGCCCAGTTTCTCATTTCTCTTCAATTCCATTTTCAGTTGATCATGGCATATAAGTTCTATTTGGTCCGTTTTGCACTTTGATCAAAATGACTTCCGATATCAGTTCTAGCATATAGCTCATATGAAAGGGCAATTGACATCTAGACAACTGCTCACCCTTCTCCTTGGTGACCTTAACTGTCTATGCCATAATCTAAAACATCTTTCGTTCCTTAACAATCTTTCTTTAAACATTTCTGTAAAACATCGGGTTTCATCATTTAAAACATTTGCTTCCTATTTTAAAACTTTACTGAGTATTGAATTCGACTTTGGAAACATATCGTTAAACTAGAACTGATTGAAAGAGAAACCAGTCGAAATGAATAGTACTAGTCGCAAGACTAATACCTGCTGAAATGAAATGAAATACATCTGCTGGTGAACAGTACCAGTCGCAAGAATAAATATAAAATGAAACGATATCGTTGGAGTGATCAGCAGACGAATACAAAACTACCTGCTGATCTTTGTATAAAGTGAAATGGTGTCGTTATAGTGATCAGCAGACGAAATACAAAACTACCTGCTGATCTTTGCATAACTAAATGAAACGACGTCGTTAGCACATCAATCAGTCGCAAGGAAAAGTGCTAACACGATTATATAAATGAATAGTACCAGTCGCGAGACTAGTACCAGCTAGAATGAACAGTACTTGAAAAACAACTGCTGAATTATCACTATAGAATGCATCTGCTGATGAACAGTGCATCTGCTGATTTTATGTAGAAAAAGCAACTGCTGGATTCTAACTAAGGAAAATACAGCTGCTGAATTAAAAATCACAATGCAGCTGCTGATTCCTTATCAAAGGAAAGCAACTGCTGATACTAAATAAAGAAAGACGCATCTGCTGATGAACAGTGCATCTGCTGACTTTTTATGAAAAACGCTTGTAACATCAAAACAACGATCGCGCTACCAGCCTTTGCCTATTAAACCAGACTTTATACTGATCTAACTAGCACTGCTGATTACACAAATCATCAAATCCTGATATTACAACAGAGAGGAAAACATTTATAAACATATATCAATACAGCTTGCTGAATCTTAACAAGTAGAAACAGCTGCTGGG
>KQ988202.1:60571-134237 GCA_001598015.1 Dorcoceras hygrometricum
CAGAGAGTTTGAGAGCTACATTGTATCAATCTCACACACCGAGATTCGTTCACATCTGTTTGTGAATGAATCTCGAAATATGTTCACAGTTCCCGTCCAAGCACGATGACGTAAAACTCTTGTGTATGTAGTTAGTCACACAGTTGAGGCTGTTGTGCATTTGAGGAGTCTAGGAGTTCTCACAGCTGCTGGTTGTGGGATTGGGTCTGTACACGCAGTTGTAAGATCAAATCTTCTAGTGGAGCCTTCCGAGGTGGAAGAAGGGGAGATGTAGGATGTTGATATCCGAACTTCCAGAAACAAATATGCTGTGTATCGTGTTCTGTTATTCATTCAGTATTGCATATTTACTTTAGCACTTAGCATCTCACGCATAAGCAAAATCCAGCACGCACGCATAACAGATCAGCATTTACTCTTTACTTAGCATCGCATAACATTTCAGCAGCACACAAGCACACAAGTCTTGAACAGATTTATGTTGTACATAAATCTGTTTGAGTTGTTTTTAAAATATAGGATTCAGTTCTGGTATTTTCCGCATGATTTTTAAATCATACAAGATCTGTCTCCGGTGCTCTGTAAGTCTTTAAATGTTCAAGAACAACGAGCTATTGCAGCTCCAAGCAGCGCTGAAAATTTTAATTGCTCATTTTAAAACCAGCGGCTGCTAAGTTCCTTTGTTAAAACGGGACCTAACACCATCACCTCATCCTGAAGAGAAATGGCAACGTCGAAGTTGATCTGTCAAAGCATTGCTTGAAGAAGGATTGTCATTAGAAAGACACCTCATCCTGAAGAGAAATGGCAACGTCGAAGTTGATCTGCAAAGCATTGCTTGAGAAGGATGTCATTAGAAAGATTTTGAGGGGAAAAAGATAAACACGGAGAGTATTTTGCAGAGAGTAATCATATAAAGTACAAATCTGAAAATGCAAGTGAATGCGTGCTAGAATGAAACAGTTCATAGATATGTGTATATAAATGATAGCGTATCATGTGCTTCGATAGTATACGTGTCAAGACGTGGTTGAAAAAAATTAAAAATTCAATCATAATCACTTTGAAAAGACGTTCAAAATGAAATTTTGAAACTAAATCACCACCGTTCATGAATTTGATGTGGTAGTAGATATATTTTCGATTCATGAGTTTGATAAGATCGAACTGTATATGAACCTGAGCTTATGCAAATCAGCTTGAGCTCATTCAAAAGACTAATATGCTTATCATCTTGAACTGATATTCCCCCTAAGTTGTTGTTCCCTTAGAACTAAATGTAAACAGAACTCAAGAATATCAAGTAGACCAAGAATAATCTAAAATAAAAAAACCTTAGCGTTTGGTAGAGACTTTGTAAAGATACCAACAACTTGCAGATATTTTAATACATGCTTCACCCGGATGTCCTTCTTAAGGACATGATCTCTAATGAAATATTTCCTTATATCAATATTCTTGATTCTCGAATACAGCACAGGTTCTTAGTGATAGCGATGACACTTATGTTGTCACAAAAATAGGCGCCTCAGCCGCATCAACTCCATAGTCCCTCTGTTGTTGTTGAATCCAAAGCAGTTGAGCACAGCAGCTCCCAGCTGCCAAGTACTCAGCCTCTACTGTTGACGTTGCTATGGATGTTTGCTTCTTTCTGAACCAAGAGATCAACATATCTTTTAAAAATTAATAAGTGTTGGATCTGTTTCTATAGATCAGAATCTAAGTTTTGATTCACACAAAATCTGCTACTATTGTACTAACGCTCTACGTGAAATGCACAGTTTGCTAAGACTGGAGTAGACGTGAAGATATCAAAACTGGAACAGTGAGGGGACGCCTGAGCTGGACTGGTCGAAGATATCTAGCTGGAACAGTAAAGGGACGCCCAAGCTGGTTCAGCAGTTTACTTCCAGAAGTGCAGGGAACACCAAGCTGGTTCACCAGCTTGTAGCAAGAGCAGCATGAAGATCAAGCGCAGAGTAATAAGAAGAGCAACGTTCAAGCGCAGTGGGATGCGATGAAGTGCAAAACGGCTCAACCACAGATCAAGAGCAGAGTATAAGGGCAGTGATTGAGTGTGAAGCCGAGTACAAGCGCAACGATGGAGTGCAGATCAAATCACTGCCACAGTACGAAGAACTCAGCTAAGCAACCAGTTGAAGGACCAGCTGGGAGGTCAGGTGAGACAAGCGAGATGTTCTAATAACAGGCTGAACAAGCTTGAAGAGACCCCCGAGGATGAGGAAGAATCTGCATGCTGGGGTACTCTTGAAGATAAGCTGGTAAGGAAAGATGCGAGCTGGATGGGCACACTGCCACAACTCAATATTGATCCAGAAGAACTCTGAAGCAGACCAGCTTAGAGAACAGCTCAAATGAAGAGTCTGCCCAGATATAGGGAGCATATTAGAATCCAGCTGGTAAGGACAAACCAGCTGGATAAGATGTTCAAGAGCAGATCAAGGAGGAAGAAACTCTATCTAGAAAAGTCATGAACAGTCATAAAATGTGATAGATAGAGGAACTTTAAGCTCTGAATATGATGAAGATCTGCTCAAGAGCGGTTGCAAACGAGAGGAGAAGAAGAGAGCTTTGAACGGCTCAGTAAAGCAACCAGCTCGAACAAGACCAGCTCAGTGCAGACCAGAACGATGAACAAGCTGGCAAGCTGGTTAAGGTCAAACCAGCTCAGATAGCATGACAGATGCTATCAAATCCACGAGCAAAGCGACTTGAATACAATACTAAACGACAAATGCTATTCAGTATTCAAATCGACTTAATTGTAATGTCTTCTCAAAGTGCAGTGCTCACGTGCCTAAAAGTGATAAAGCCTGCAGAAGCATTAAATGACAAAGGACACAAAGTACAACAATGCTAGAAGACTTTTCAATGGCTACAACTTTGTGTCCAACGGGAATTTGCACGAGAGGCTATATTAAGAGCAGAGCACAAACAGATCAAAGAAGAGAAAAAGACAAAGAGAGAGTAAGGCGCACAAAACGAAAGAAGAGCGCAAGAAGAGCGAAGTGTTGTGCGAACCAAAATGTAAAACAAAAGGATGAACAACACAAGCTTTGAGAAGATAACAGATAACCAGCTCGGACAGGAGCACTTCCCAGTGTGTGAGATTTTATCTTCAAAGAGATTGATTATACACTGTAATCTCACACACGATTCACTCACATATATTTGAGAGAGCTGATTAGATTAGCCGAGTGAATCAAATTCAAAACTCTCCATTGTAGTCTTTGGACTGACACGTTAAACTAGTAGAGTTGTATTTTGCACTAAGACATTAAAGAAGTGTGTGCTGTCTTTTGCACTGAGACGTTAAAGAAGTGTCGTCTTTCTCACTGAGACTGTAAAGAGGTGAAGTTAGACACATAGCTTGCGGGCTTAGTGTGCAGTGATGTTGCTAGGAGTTCTTGCGGCTACGGGTCGTAAGAGTGGGTTGTAGCGTAGGTCGCTGCAATCAAAGCCTTCTAAATCCTTCCCGACTGTGGAAGAAGGGGAGACGTAGGAGATTCAGCTGCGAACTTCCATAAACAAATATCAGCGTATTTTCTTTACTGCCTTATGCATTTGCATTCATACGCATGACATGTTTGTTTACCGCGTTCAAAACTGCTTAAAGGCTTTCGAATTTAAGAGTTCACTTTGAGTTGTTTTCCGCATGATTTTAACTTATAACTCAATCTGTATCTCGGTGCATTAATATTCAAGAACACTGAGCTATTGCATCTCAAGGATTTATTTTACCAGATCGCTCGTTCTTTCATTGAGTTGGTTGAAGTCACCAGTTTGAACCAGCACCATGCATTGCGCTGGTTTAGCGCTGAGCTGGTTCTATGTTTATGCGATCCGGTTTGCATGCTGGTTTTCGAATAGTTAAATTTTAAAAATGTACGTAACTTACGAGTTTGGTGTTAGGCTGTGTGAGAGATCACGAACAACCCCGAAAATCGATCCTATAAATAAGTCTCACTTGTGGTATGCCGATCAATTTTATATTCTGGGTTATATTCATTTGGGTAGCCAATCAAATTGAACTGGAGTCCTTTGGATACCAGACTCATATTTTGAGTTCTTTTAAATGTTTGAGAATGTGATTAGCAGCTATGTAATGAGACTGTTTTGGATAGCTTGGAATCTACCTCTCCTACAGACATCAAACATAATGTCTGATCTGCTAGAAGTCAAGTAAAGTAATGATCTTATTATGCCTCGATATAATGATACCTCAATAGCAGTTCCAGCTTATGATTTGTCACTACAAAAAGGATAATGGTAACCCCACAAATAACATTCATTTATGAATTTTTCATAGTAATAGAAATACATAATCCTTTTGCATCTTGATGGATACACTCATCGGAGTGGGAAAACTGTGATTGTTCCGTCCAAACTTCCTGAGAAGTTCTTTGATGTACTTAGCTTGATTAATGAATATATCATTTTCAAGTTGTCTCACTTGTAATTCTAAGAAACACATCAGCTCACCTATCATGCTCATATCAGGTTTGTCCTACATCAACTTAGAGAATTTTTCACATAATTTGGGATTAGTAGAGTCAAAAACAATATCATCAACATAGATCTGTACCAGCAAGACATGATAATTTTTAACAATATTGAACAGGGTTTTATCCAATTTACTGATATTAAAATCATGATCAATAAAGATTGTGGAGAATGTATCATACCAAGATATTGGTGCTTATCAGATCGTACAGAGCTTTGTCCAACTTATATACACAATCTGGATGAGTATGATTCGTGAAGCAAGGAGGTTGTGCCACGTACATAAATTGTCATTAAATAATGCACTTTGGACCAGTTTTTGTAGAACCAGGGCGGACTTGCCGATCGGATGGTAAACCGGTGACTAGACTGGTTCTATCAAAGGGTTAAACCCAGAAAGCCATAGCTTTTTCCAGTAGCGTTGAATTTGGTATTTTTGTTACAATTTACATGGGAAGAAGATCTGATCGTGGAAATAGAATACATGTATCTTTTGTTACAATTTACAATTTTCTATTGGATTTCAAGGAGTCGATTTTGGTCTCTTACCATTTGTTGAAATTTCTTTCTAACAAGTTTGAGCTAATGGGAAGGAGAAGTTTATTGAGTTTATGTCGCTTTCTAAAAACAACAAAATCACCAATTAGAGTAGTTCCAGTAAATTTTCTTGTTTGGTTCCTCATTTGACTACTTGAACCATGTTGCTTTATTTTGGCCTAAAATCTAGTTATAAGCAATGCAGCAATAACAAGCTTTCTTGTTTGTTGGAATTGATACTACAGAAAGCTCTCTGTAGTTTTTGAACTTCACTACAGGATTCGACCTTGAAATTTCGTTAGATATTAAGTTGATCGTCTGTATCATTTCTAGATATGAAGTCCTTTCTTTCCTTCTTCTCTGTTAAATACATCTCAGCCATATCACCATTATCATACAAGAAGCTTACATAGCTATCACAAAAATATTATGCAGTGAAAATACTCCAATGATACTGAGAACCAATAAAGAGAGAACTACCTGCTTCAAGCACCAAAAAAAATTGACCATCACTGACAATGGGGCCAACTACAAAGCTACCGGTGTTTTTCTTCAAGATAAGTATCCCTCTATAAAATGGTCTCCATGTGGTGCACATTGTTTGAATTTGATTCTTGGTGATATTGGTAAAATGGACCTTGTAAGTAATCTTGCAAAAAGAGCTGTTTAAATTACAAAGTTTCTTTACAAGCATGCATTTATATTGGCCTGGTTGAGAAAGAGAGAAGGATGGACTGAGATTGTACGTCCAGGTCCAACTCGTTTTGCTACCACATTCATTGTGTTGAAGATTTTCCTAGAACATCAATATGATTTGCAAGCTTTATCACTAGTAAGACATTTAAGGATTCCCGATACTCTAAGGCTCCGCTTGGTAGGTGGGATGTGATTGATAATGAAGGATTATTTTAAAATAAAGTGGGATAAATAATTTTTCAGATGTAGAGAATTTTGTTTGATTTGGTTTTTAACATAAGGATTACAAAACTGCTGAGCGAGAAATTTACGAAAATATCCTTCACCTCATATATGGGAAGTATTGAGTATTACAGCCCAAAATCCAGTGAGTCTACAAACGATCCCAAATTCGTGCACGTCTTCCCTGTAGCAATTGAAGCTTAGTTTGTACGATTTCTTGCCGGTGAAGAAGTAGTGAACACAGGAACCGATCTATCAGCGAAGAGGCAGATCTAGGGTTCAATGTTGTCCCCCCATCAACTGTGTACATGATTTTTTAGAGCTGTTGGTACTTTGATTTTCATTTAATTTTTTGGTCTTAAGGTTAGTTTTTTCAGAGCTCATGTTCAGTTAATTTCCCCATTGTTCTGAAATTTGTATTCGTATCCACAGGGATTGAAGCCATTCGAATCTACCCAAATCCGTTTACGATTACATCCATCTTCAAATTTTCACCTCCAGGCCCTCGAAAACTTTGGAGGTATGATTGAATCACTCAGCTGTTTTCGCCTTTAATTGTTTGACATTGGTTTTTATACATTGCATAATATATTGTTTTTTTGCAGTCCTGTTTGTGTTATTCATTTGTTCTTTGAGCAGCTGCTTCTGAAAAATAATTGGGATCTGGTAGTTCCAGATCTGATTTTGTAGTCGTTGTGTTCATTTCATGTTTAATAAGAAGTTTGACTTCTTTGTGTTCATTTGTTTCAGATGAAATGAGTTTTTTTTTGGCTTAGTTTGAAATTTTGCTTTACCAATACTCATTTTTAGTGGAAAATAGGTTAGAAAAGTGACTATAGATGGGATGGGATAATTAATTTTGATTGTGGTGTTGTTTTGGGTATTTGATTGGATGCTATGGTGTAGATTTCTATTGCATTTGGTTGAAAAACAGTGAACTATGAAATCTCGATGTATGCTATTGAAATTGCATTTGGATTTATATTGTGAAGCGAAGGATTTGAATAGCATACATACATCAGTAAATTTGCACTTGGATTCGTAAAATTGATGCTTATATAACTGGTTTAATTTTGATTTTTTCTTGTAGATCTATGTTGGTATGCCGTGGCCACGTGTAATGTTATAACATTTCCTATGATATGCTAACATTACCATTTCAGATTTGAAGTATGTTCAAAAGTTGCACCGTGACACAACGATCGTGGCATACTCATCGTCTCATTAACCCTCACACCCACTGCAAAATGGTGTATTTCGTACCTTGACTTTTCCATTTGTTTTATGAAAGCTTATATGCGAGTATAACTATGTGCCCTTACAATTTTGCGCATGTCATGTCTATCTGTCATAGAAATCCTGTAACTGCTTTTAACATGTACCGTGTATGTTACTCTCTCAAATTATTTTCCAAAGTAAATGCTCGAATATGTATATGTAATATCTATAGGGACAAGTTATACTTCCCATCAGTGCTCATTACAAATCCGAGAGAAATTGTTTGACTGATATGTTTTCATGATATGTCTACAAATAACAAAAACTTGTTTAAAATAATGTGGTGCTTGTCAGCCGAAATCGTACGTAGTTTTTGTTGGACGAGAACCCGGTGTGTACGAGAAATGGTCTGAAGCTAGAAATCGAGTTTGTGGTTTCCGTGGATCCTGTTATAAAGGCTATGAAACCAAAAAAGATGCAGAAGAAGCTTTTTGTTCATTCTTGCAAGCACCGGATGCCACACGCGTCCACGAAAAATGTGAATGTGAAAAAACAAGTACGACTTCTACATCATGACCCCATGGACCTAAGAATTCACAGAAGTTGGTAAAGGTGTTACGAGATTTATCAATTGAGATACAAAACCATGCTGCCAGAATGGAGAAGGTAGTCGAGGAGATTGGACAAATACTTGAGGATATGCAACTTAATGATGAAGAGTAGACTATGGAAAGTAGTTTGTGTTTTAAGTACACTGTTTTCAGTTGTTTTTATGTATTCACGCACCAATGTATGCTTTATAACAGTACGATGATGTTGTAACTGACCGTGTCAGTTACAAATGGATTTTTGTTAACCCTCTGCTGATTCAAAACCCATCAGCAGGAGCTACAGTACCGTTGACCAGCGTTGACTTTACCCAAAAATCGATATTTCTCATTCTTAACTAGTGCTGCTGCTGAGGAAATCGGCAGGAACCACAATCTTTACACAATTCCTCAAAAAGTACGTGATTAATCCCCAAATCAAAACGATTAATCACTAATTCAATTTCTCAATCCTCACATAAATGCATCAACTCAACTACGACACGTGAGTAAGCTATCAATGTTGGCATGTTGGTGGCAAGATTAACTCAGATCACATGTCTGAGTTGATTAAATGAGTAAGATTATTGTGCTCTGGCCATTTGGATGAAGGTTTTCTCATAGACATAGTGATAAGTTTCATATTGGCTGGGAATGATACAACTTCTGCTGCATTGATGGGGTTTTCTGGTTGCTTCCCAATCATCCAGAAATGGAATATAAGATATTTGTAAGAGATATAACAAAAGGCAAATCCAGTGATTCAATCGGGCAGGACAAAGAATGGCTTGGGAAATATCTAGAGAGTATTTAATTTCCCTTCATTTTGGTTTTTCAATATAAACTTAAGGTATCTAATTAAACTAATATTAATCACATGTTTTATGCATTTTGTATTTCCCTAGTAGGACTTGTTAAAAAAAAAGCTACAGCTTGTAATGCTGATGCAGTAGAGTTTAATACTAAATCAGGTGTATTAAATGAGGTAACATTTGGCTACAGATTTATTTTCAGGAGGTGGCAGTACAAAACAACTCATTTTAAAGTTGAATTAGACAAGATTGATTGACACCTATTTATTATAAGTTGGTGGTAACATTAAGTGAAATCCTCAAAGCAACTTAAATACCACTCCCCTAGTCTGTTTTAGTGACACACTACATTTCTTTAATTGTTATTTCAGGGTTTATTCAACAGGTTGCCTTAGATGGATGTTGCTTCCAAAATCGGTTCTGAAGAAATTGTTACAAGCAAATATGTTTTTCCTCTAATCGACTTGTCTTCCGATGAGGAGGAAGGGCTGTATGGTGAATCCCGTTCATGTGGTAGAAAGACGAAGTTGGGAAACATGGGTCTACATTCATCCATGCCCACACAAAAGGTAAAGAGGATGAAGTTCTGTAATGTGACAACAACACCTTTGAAGACAACATAATTGGAAACTCTGCGTGACAAGGTCAACACCAATGATGGCCAGAAGAGGCGAGGACCAACTGCTCCCATTATCATCGACATCTCAGATGATTCTTCTGTCTAACTTTGTTGTTTCAACATTCCGGCTAAGGCGTGGCCCATCCTTTTTGGTATTGGTAATGTGTAATATCGGTAAAACTGTAACTTAGTGGAACATGGTTTAGGAAATTATGTTTAGTGTAGCCATAGTATTTTTTTGAACCTTTGCGGTTACAACTTTGGACATGTACTGTCTTTCTCACTAATGTGTATAAGTTATTTTAAGCAGTTTATGTTATAAAACATATGAATTGCTGGAGTTCATATATCTGTCTTTACCAAGTGCGAGTTAGAATCTTCGATAAAACTGTATATACATGATGCTCACTAGGTGAACCAAGTGACCACAATTGTTGAATGTTGACTGCTCTGATGGACACTATTGGAACTCCAGTTCAGCATTTTGTATTACTTTGCAGTTCACATTTTCGTGTGTTTTTTTCTTTAAAACTATGTTTCGTATTCTCATTTTCGTCATTCATCATTGTCCGCATATTAGTGACAGGTTTTTTGTTCACAGTCACCTTCCTGCATTTGGTGTATTTACTACTTGGCTGTCTTATCAAGTACAAAATTACAGCATTAATAGAAGGGTTGTGGAACTATATTATTGAATTCATTGTAAAACACGCTACAGTATATCATCGCCTAAGTATTCATCTTTAACGAAGCCAACTATTGGCATAATCACGACAATCATTTCGCATGAAAAATCTATAAAACAATTACTGGTAGACCAAATTAAGAAACACCACAATCGTTATAATCATGTTACATCTTCAAATTTTTTTAGAATTAATTTATTGTAACAATTGTTTCCACGGGTACTAAAGATATGATGTATAGCAAAACTTTATCTGTCCAAGACACCTAATCTGAATGGTCACAACCCATACTCAACATTCCCTGAACAACAATGTAACCTAACAAGTGTTCATAAGTACACCAAAAAAATTCTGGGAAACACTGTCTAGCCACCAGAACAGAACAGAAGTGTTGAAGAACAACAATGTAACCCAACATCTATATCAATAATATCGATATGTAAATTATGAATTTACAAGAGTTGAACCCATCTCAGACTGCATTGTTGCTGGAATAACAAACCAGTTCGAACTTCATCTACAAATTAAGAAGAACAAACATTGAGGCAACTTGTACGACGTAGCTTCTGGTAGCCATGGAAACCACCACCAATTCCTCCGGTTCCATCTACGACCTATAAAAAATAAGAACACCTAATTGTGTTCCATATACAGAACACAACAAACCATAGATCCAATTATCTTAAATTTCCGAAAATACAATATTGCATATGCAAGGAAAAACAAAACAATACAACAACATTCTTGTAACCATGCAATTAACAAAATACAAAACTACAAAATGGCACACGATATCAACACTGCCTGTTCAAAAGTTGCATCAGTTACAAGAAATAACATATAAAAGTTGTCAAAAAATCAGCATCAACCGGACAGTAGTGAGTGTAATTTAATCACCACGAAGTAACCTTCTAACCAAGCTTAGTTTTCCTTTGTCATTTAAACGCTTGAACAAGGCCATGTTGTTGTGATTGTTGAATAACAACTGAGCTGTGATAACATGTTCGTCCTCAGATAGTTCACTCATCCTTGCAATGCATCCAAAACCACGTCCTGCGCATCTGCTAAATTATCAGGACCTGCAATTTGCTTCACCAAATCAGTCATTGTGACCTTGGTTATAGCTGCAAGGTTGTTGATGGCTGCGACTATGGCTTCATCCACATTTCTTCGTATCAATTGATTAGTAAACACACTTAATTCCATTCCATACATAAATGTTCAACATGTAGTTCAACATACACACATATAATTCAGCTTACACACGTAATTTCATTCCAAACATATTTGCTCAAACATGAAATGTGCAATGTAACATGTTACAACTGAAGACATTCAACTATTCATGTTCCACATTGATAAAGCCAACTCATCTCTCCAACAATCCCATCCCACGGACGCCTAAAATGTATATGAACTCATGTCCGGTTTCCTGGGAGGGCCTGTAAACTTCTTCATCAACTTCTTCAATGGTATCTTCCGGCATCTGCGCGCGGATAAATTATGTAATAAGATACAAACTAGTATTATTTGGTTTTGAACTCGCAAATGGTAGAAAGATGGACTTCGAATAACGGCCCATTTTTTTTAAGCAGACCAAATGCTCTTTCAATTGTGTTCCTAGCTTGTGAGTGTCTCCAATTTAATAATTCCTTATGGTCTTGGGGACCACATGCACGATTCCCCATGCACGATTCCCCATGCATATCTATGATATCGTACTCGCCTATATGGCGTCAAAAAAACCCTCTACATTTGCATAGCCGTTGTCGCATAAGTAGTAGCAACCTACCAACAGAATAAAATACTCACAACAAAGCAAAAGTTTGGATCACATTATAATAAATTTCTTTAAAGCTTCTCACTATTGAAAACCATGACACAATTTTTTAAGAACAATTGAAACCTCTTGGAACTTTGAATGAATCTTCCCGAGTCAATGCATCTCTTAGAACCCTTGCATCAGCTGCGGAACCCTCCCACCCAGTGAGAGTGTAAATGAAGTTCATATTACGGTCACAGACTCCCAAAACATTTACTGCAATTGTTCCTTTTCTTGTTCTATATCTTGCTTTGTCTTGTACGGGTACATGTACAGCAATATGTGTTACATCAATTGCACCTAAACAATCCTGCAATGAAGAAAGATATTACTGCTTATGATACGTTAGATTTCACCAATCACTGCATTTCGAGGCTTATAATTTATTAAAAACTCAGAAGGAGATGTCAAGAGAGTAATACCTTGAACCACTTCCAATTCTCGTGCCCACAAGTTTCATCCACAGGACTCGGCTTCACAAGAAGGATCTGATGTAGCTTCAATAGGGACCGCATGACTTCATGAAAAATGTGCACTGATTGTCTGACCACTACGCATGTAATCGTGGCTTATGACTCGGTTTTTTTTATGGTGGGCTAGTATTGACAAAAACATGGCAACCTTCTCTTGCACAGACACGTATCTAGACTCTACGAGTCCTCCTAAATTTCTTAAAATGTAGCACAATCTTCCAAAAGTGTTGCGATTCATACACAAGTTCACAACACATTGAAAATCTTCTGCTTCAATGATTCGGTGCATATGACTCAATTGGGCACTAATTCTGCGTGTCATACTGTACGATGCATTTGTTGTACGAGCAAGACGACGTTCCTTCGGAATACTTCTCATACGTTCTCGTATCAAAAGCAATATGTACAAAATATTTCTACACAACATTTGATGTACGAGCAGAAGAAGAAGAATGTTTTTATGTTTACTATCCATCTTGCGTGCACAATTGGAAAACAACAACAAAATAAGATTCAGTATGTCAATATCATTACAATTGAAATATAGCAAATGGACAAGTAATATAACAACCTACTATGGGCAGATGTTGAAATAAAAGAGACCCTTCTATTCGTAAATAATTTTCGAAACAGTATTCTAACATTATGTTTTCTGGCCCTACAACACATTAGAAAAACTTTCACAAATATTTTGCAGCTCATAACAACACATTAGAAAAACAATATCCTAATCCTAATTAATGTTAAGATATTCCCCAGCTCGTAACATATTTCCCAACATAGAAATTAGTACAACAAAGATTGGGTCCAACCTCTATTGTTATGGGCCAAACTACTAATGACCCAAACAAATGGGCTAGGCCCATCACTATCTAGGTTTATTCTAGAAGGAAGAAAAGGGGACAGCCGTTATATAGGGATGGGTTAGGCAGTTAGAAGGCATCGAGAATTGTACACACACATGCACTAGCAATATTGTAGCTAGGGGTGAACGGAGCACATACTCTCCGGGTTGTTACTGTCAATTCGAGTTCTTACTTGTAATCAGCTTCTTTGGAAATAAAATTCATATCAAATGGTCCGACCTGTCGGATCGAAAGGAGGAAGGATGACCACTACATGTGCGGAAACTGAGTGGGAGGCGTTTGAACGGCTGCTAATCAAATCTCGTGAGAATCTGAACAGAGTGCAGGAGGCCATGAGCGCTATGATAGGAAAGCTAGTCTCGATGAACGAAAGCTTCTCGGAGATGAGATCGTTGATAGAAATAATTAGACAAGAAGAGGCATACGAGAGTCCAGAAACGGAAACGGAAGAGAGGTACGTACCGGAGGGGGTGGAAGAATCGCTGGAGAGTCCGGCGAAGGAGGAAGATCGAGGTGGAGACTGCGAAGGACCACTGCTGGCCAAGAGGAGAATTGAAATCCCGGCTCCCGTCGGGCGACACTTAGCCTCCATGGATTTAGCAAGCAGCAAGGAAGAAGAAGAATTGTTACAGTCGACAAGAACAGGTAACGCTGAAAAGAGACAGAGCGAGGAAGAGAGAATGGGTGAAGCCCAAGTCCAGGAAAGAACGATTTACCCATCGCCAATACATTTGGGCTGGAATAAGGATGTTTCTGGCCCAGCTAATACATCTACCCAGGCCCAACAAAGTACGCGCAAGACGAAGGTCATTATCAGGGGGAAAGGTCGGATCGGAGGTTCGCTGGGTGCAGCGTTGAAGATGAGAAATCTTCTTGAAGAGTTCTATGGTGATCATGGATTCCGGCCTCCAACAATTCTTGCAAATCCTCTGAAGGTTGGTAAGGGAAAAGATGTTGGGCTCAATCAGATTGCTCTATTTGAAGGGAAAGTTGCTGGAGACAATGGAGAGCAAGTTCTTAATCGGGATATTTATAGGTCGTATGGCTTAAGGTTGAATCGTGCAAGCTTCTGGAAGAAAAACAATCTGCTGAACTCAGAACTAGAAGCTCAGAACTCTGAGCTTCGGCGGGCCTATGATGGTAAACAGGAACAGGAAAATGCCATGCTTCAGATCTTAATGAGGGTAGAACAAGAACAGAAGGTGACTGAGGATGCTCGAAGATTTGCTGAACAAGATGCTGCTGCCCAGAGATATGCCTCTCAAGTGTTCGAAGATATGCCTCTCAAGTGCTGCCCAGAGATATGCCTCACTGGAAGGTTTGGACAGCTCTTTGTTTTTTTTAGGAGGCTCTCATTCTACTTCACTACTGTCGGATTCTACTTTTGCACCATGCTGACTGTGCTTCCATGGGAAAGTGTTCTTCGGGTCTGGGATGTGCTTCTATTTCTAGAAAATCGGGTGATGCTCTTTCGGACCGCACTTTCTTTAATGGAGCTACATGGACCTGCATTAGTTACAACCAAGGAGGCGGGAGATGCTGTTACTGTGGTTACAGGAACTGTTCCTGTGGATCGTTGTGTGCTCGACTTTGCAACTGAACCAACCGATTCTTTATTGGGTTTAATCACGATGAATGATCAAGATGAGATGTATTCTTCTGCTAGGGTATATGAAATTGGTCGACGCAAACCAACCGATGAGGATTCTGACCCTGACGATGCAGAGAGTGAAGAAGATGATGATGATGAAGGTGAGGATGATTCGATCTTGGGACAGGATCTTGATGGAGATAGCACCACGTGTATGGCTGTTATCAAGGTGAATGAGATGGTGGTGTCGGCTGCATCTTTGGTTGACTGCCAGGTGGTTGAATGTGGGAATCTAATTTGGGACAAGCTCACTGGACACACTGCTTGGCCAGTGATTGTTTCAGATGAATATCAAGGGGGTGCACGCAAAGGGTTAAGAATTCAGGCTCATTCCTAGACTCCAACCTTGGGGACAAGGTTGTTTCGAAGAGTGGGGTATTGTTATGGGCCAAACTACTAATGACCCAAACAAATGGGCTAGGCCCATCATGACCCTTGTTTATGGTTATAAGAGGAATGTTAGGCAGTTAGCAGGGCATCGAGAATTATACTCACACACACACTAGTTCACGCTAGGGAAAACAGTGGACGGAGCACTATATCTCCGGGAAGATCTGTCAATTGAGTCTCTATTTCTATTGAAGAATGTATCAACACGCCCTGTGACCACTAGCCTATGCTAGGTGCTAACTGACTAACTTCCTCCTCTATTCCCTCCTTCTATTTAACAACCTCCTGCTGGGCCTTGGGCCTTCTAACGTATACTTTAGATATTATGGGCCTGGGCCTATCTAACTCTTTATGTGTATCTGTGGGTCTATCTAACTCTGTATATGTATCTGTAGAACCCACAATATATACTTCACCATCGTCTCTGATCATGTCTAAACGCATTGGGATTTTATGGAACCGTATGTTGTGGTGATTGTATTTATGATAATCATATGATTACTGCTCTTGTGGAGAGATGGCGCCAAGAGACTTATACTTTCCACCTTAGAATTGTTGAGACAACAATCGCACTACAAGATGTTGCTTTAATTTTAGGGGTTGAATGTTAATGGTGAACCTACTATCGGGACCGTGGGTGGATTTCTTTTCATAGCCCTACCTGGGGAGTAGGCATTAACGGTCGTCGTCAAGTTCTGAATCCTTATCCTTGGCGACGTTTCGAGCCCACATAGCGGCCGCTATACAGATTTTGAATAATAATCCTGACTTGGCCGAAAATGCCACCTATACCTACGATCATAACGAACTCTTTTCCGATTTTTTAAATGAAAAAAGGACTCAACTTGACGAAGAAGTGGTGAATACTGAGAACATGAATTCCCTTAGCACGTTGGATCATCGAAAAATGGAGAGCTAGCCACTAAGAGAATCTCAGTTGAATGCTCCATCTAATGCCCCTGCTCCTATAATAGGTTCTACTGATGTGTCGTGCAAGTTCCCAGTATGACAGAGTTATTGTATTATTGGTTAGGTTTTCTGCAATGCGGTCTGACTTGATTGCTTTGTCTACCATTTAAGCAGGAGATGATTATACTTGATTGCTTTGTCTACCATTTTGATGGATTAGCTTGATGTATATAAACAGTTTAATTTCATATAGTTATTTAGACACAACATAATTAAAAGACACAACATAATGATTTTATTATGTTGTGTCTTCAGAGTTTTTTGTGTATTGTACTTTATATATATTGTTGTGTCTAAATATATACTGACAAGCACAACGCTCTTCCCTTTTAGATCGGGATTTGTGATCAAAGAAAACGATACCTGAAGATTGACAAGCACAAAAAAAAGCAAGATCTCCTATCTATTAATTAATCTACGCTCATTGATGAGACGTATATATTAGTTTAGTGGAATACTTACATTCTGTAGTGTTTTTTAACAACAAGAAGATGTTTATATTTTTCTTTATGCTATCTTTGATAAAATGTCTTGATTACCATATTTTCCGCTCGTCATGATACATATCAATCGGAGATTGTGCATGATTGTGGTTAATTATCAATTATTTTCATTTCTTCAGGCAAGGTTTTTGGTGCAATGGAAGTAGTTGGAGTATAGCCTTATTGAGTCTCTATATTCTCCTCTTATGTTAAGGCAGGATCCCTATTTATGTTTCTAACTCTTTTGTAGCCTAATTTTTTCATGTTTGTTTGTTTTAGGTTCAGTACTATGAGAGGTTGTCACCTCTGGTTCCTTTGAAAGATCCTGTTGGATCCTTTTCCAACATACGGACTGGCGACTGCATTGTCACCTTTTCACGTTACGAGATATATAGATTAAAGGTGAGGAAATAAAATTTAAAGATGAATTCTCTGAAACGGAAAGTAAAACAACCACGAAAAGGATGCAAAGCTCATGCATTCAACTAGCACATGAGATACACTTAAAATAGCTAGATGCAAATTATTGCCTGTGCACGAGACTGACTCATTCTTATGTGGTTTATTTATTCAATGTTTAATGATAGGATATCAAATTGAAATGTGCTTCGTCTCTCCAACACATGCAAACATACGCAGACACACTTAAACTAATATCTGTTATGGGGAATAAAATTACAAATGGACTTGTGGTTGAACAACATTGATGACCAACTTTTCTGCTTTCATGTTTGAGAAATTCCACGATAGGCCTAGTTGTATACCTATTTAGCAGCATTATGTGATTTGGTATTCTTGATTACGGAACCAATTATAGTATCTTGTTAGTTTTAGATGATGGTGTGTAAACTAATATTTATTATGGGGAATAAAATTACAAATAGACTTGTGGTTGAACAATATTGATGACCAACTTTTCTGCTTTCACGTTTGAGAGATACCGCGATGGGCCTAGTTGTATACCTAGTTAGCAGCATTATGTGATTTGGTATTCTTGATCATGGAACCAATTACAGATATCTTGTTAGTTTTAGATGATGATGTGTACTAGGTATGTGAAGGAATCTAATCAGTTCAAATTCGAGAAGTTAGAGCTACTTTGTTCGACAGCTTACGAGCAGTTCATGAACTTTCTTACATTTTGTAAATTTAATAGTAGGATAATCATGATTATAAAATATATATTATATCTTACCTCATCGTATCAATGATAAAATATTCTAGATATCCAAACCCATTAACCGAAATAGAGCATATATTATTTTATCAACACGGTCTGATTGCACTCTAGTGTGGGCCATGGGTATTTTCTTTACATGATCATGTATTCATCGATTCTTCTAATTTGTTCACATTTACTCCAATAATAAACTTGTGCCGACCACACTTCTTATATCACGTGTTGTTGACAGAGGCAGATTGAAAGTGGAAGGAAGCATCTCTGCTCTGTTGTTTATGGTTCACTTCCTCCAGAGACTCGAACTAGACAGGTTTCCTTTGCTTTGGACTTTCTTTTTAGACTTACAGAAGCCAGAGGCATCATCTCTGATTTAGACTTTCTGAGGCATTGGTTATAGTTGGCTCAAGTCTACAAAATATCATTTTCTCAAATCTTACTGTTCTGGTTCTTTTATCAAAAAAAGTAGCAATTGTCTTAATTAATTCATTCTTTAAGATTGCAGGCAACACTGTTCAACGATGAAAACAATGACTCTGACATTCTCATAGCTAGTGATGCAATTGGGATGGGTCTCAACCTCAACATTTCAAGAATTATATTTTCGACATTGAGAAAATTTGATGGAGTGGAATACCGGGAGCTTGCAGTTTCTGAGATTAAACAAATTGCTGGTAAGTTACCCAGTCATCTTTTGTAGAGCTTATAGAAAGAACTTCAATTTTTTAAATTTGTGTAACTTTCACGATAATTGAATAACATATAAATAATAGAATAAGAAGAAAATTGAGAAAATTTAAGTTATATGTACTTCTACATCAATTGCTTCCACAAGCAAAAATCGGGGAATCAAACATGTGAGACAAAAGGACATATCTACATCTTGTGTAGTGTGTGTGGGTGTGGGTGTGGGTGGGGGAAGCTCTCTCCATTAAGCTATGTATTCTTTCTGATCATACCTTGTTTTACTCTAAATTTGGATATGTATATTCATGTAGTTCTCCGTGGCTTTTTGTAACTGTGCTTATTTATCATTTATTGTTATTTTTTCTGTAAAATACCATTTTGCAACATCTAGAAGAAGTCATATACTAAATTGGTTATTTTTCTATTATATTTTGCTCCAGTTGATAAACGCTCCCAGCAGTGAGTTGTTATATGGTTCTTTTGCCATCTTTCCCTGCTTTTAGTGTTCCTGAAAAAGTAACACAATTTTCTTGCATATATGCATCTTGGATTTTTTTGTAGGACGAGCTGGCCGGTACAGATCTAAATTTCCCAATGGTGAAGTAACTTGTCTATACGGCGAGGATCTACCCTTGCTCCATTCATCTCTGAGTTCCCCGTCTCCAGTTATTGAGGTAAATCGGACTTTTGCTACCTGAGCTGAGATTCTCTCTTGGTTAGATTGTGTTCTCGTTTCGATTTGTGTAATGATGTTCAGAGTTTGTTTCCATGCAGCAAGCCGGACTTTTTCCAAACTTCGATCTTTTGTTAATGTATTCACGTTTACATCCAAGTTATGGGCTGCATCAGATAATGGTAAATTCTTTTCCTCTCCTCTCCACTTCCTGCCCTTTCGATGAATATTTTGTTCTGTAGAATTGTTCTGAGAAATTATCACACGACAACTGTTGTTCAGTTTCTGCTGCTAGGATGCCGAAGAAAATTCCTTCTGTTTATTTTTCTTTCTTTTGAGAAATTTATGTAATTGTCATTTCATAAAGTAGATAGTCTGATATGAGTGGGTAGCTTCAGCGTCTGGTGACTTAAAAAATTAGCATAATGAATATTTTTGGTTCTTGAAACCTTATTGTTTATGAAAGTTTGTCAACTTGAATGTTATCTTAAAGGGGTCTTTCATATTTTAGTTGCCTCTGAATCCTCCATCCTTCAGTCGTTTGATCCCTCACATTCTGGTTCTTCCAGGAACATTTTGTCGAGAATGCAAAGGTGTCACCAAACTATTTCATTACCGATTGTGAGGAACTCTTGGTACGACAGAAGGGACTTCTCTCAGTTGATTTTTCCATGCAATGACTGTTTTTTATGTGGTTTTAAACTCAAATTATTTGCTGTTACTGAACAGAAAGTTGCTGCTGTTATTGATGAGCTGCCTCTTACTTTGAATGACAAGTATCTTTTTACTGTGAGGTAATTATTTTTATCCCATATGAAGAAGAATGATGTTCTTTTCTCAAAAGTTTGTCCGGATATTTATTAAAGTATACATGTAAGACATTCTTGGTAGTCATTGATGTATCAAGATCCAAGAAAGATTAAGGTTCATACACTCTATTTGCCAATAGTATACAATTTTACTACCAAAAGTTAACCAAATCAGTTGAGCGATTCTGTTTATTTAATGATGCAAGTTCTTCAAGAAATCAAAGACAGACATTAATGAGCAATTCTTTCATGACTCTTTGGCATTTTCCTTTGTAGTCCAGTTGACATGGATGATGATATCTCATCTCAGGGACTCACTCAGGTGAGAGAACATTCCCACCTCTAATTATCATCATCTTTTTTTACAAAAATATGAAAACTAATTAAATAATGATTTTATTGACAGTTCGCGCAAAATTATTCCAAGAACCGCATTGTCCGGCTTAAGGAAATATTTACTCCTGGAACGCTCAAGGTTCCAAAATCACACAATGCACTGAAAGAGCTTGAATCAATTCACAAGGTTATCAATTTTGTTAGTGCATTCCACTAATGTCTATATTTTTCGTTGTATAATATTTCTGAAAAGCAATCCAACATAATCCTCTATCTTAAATACATCTATCCCTTAATTTTAAAACCTATATATTCTTTTGTTGTTTTTGGTTTTTCTGAACTGAACATGTAACTGAAGGTTCTCGATCTGTACGTCTGGTTGAGTTTCCATATGCACGACAGCTTCCCAGATCATGAGCTTGCAGCATCACAAAAGGCTATTTGCAGCATGTGAGTGTACAACGTATCTTTCATACTTAAATGTTCTGGTATATGTCATAGTTCATATGTGAATGCAATGACCTTACATCATTCATTTTTCTCAAGGTTGATCGAGGAGTTTTTGGGAACGAACCTGTTGGTGAAGCCATGTCTTAAAAAATTATCTCGGCGTAGTCAATTGCGCCATATACTCTGACTATGACCGCAGTTGAAAATTATATAAAATAGTTGATGTTCCGTAATATGAACAAACCCGCTGGAGCTTACTGCAGTCGCTTGAGGTTGGTACTTTTAAATATTGATCGTTGATTAATTTTCCGTGTGCATTTTTCCCTTTCCTCTAGATCTCTTCACCCAAATTCAGCGACATTATCATTCTGTTGGGGCTTCCCATTTGGCTTTTGGGGTCCAGAGTTGCTTGGTTCATCGGAAAGACAGACGAAATGACAGCTTTTGGCTTGATTACAGCGAGCACATTCTTGTGTTCTTGGATCATGCCCGTAGCTTGTGGAGAAAGTACTTGAAGCACAGTTATTATAGGGAAGATGCAGGTGCTCCACTAGCGACTTTCAGATCAGCTCATTTGTACAGTTTGTTAGAGTTCTTTGAGAAATTCTGAGTTTTTAAAACTGATATAATAGCAAAGTTATTTCACTTCGATAGAGTCATTTGTTGTGCTCCCGCATGCGGTCTGTTCGAGATTTTTCCGTTTACGGAGAGTAGTATATAATTTCTATTATATTTTTGTCGGGCCATGAACCATTTTCCGTATGAACTTTTTTTAATAATCTAAAATATATGTTTGAATAATTTTTTTCAAAAATTTTTATTAAAATATTTTAAAAAAAGTTCTTTATATATATTTTTTGAAAACAAATTGGGTTAAATTGAGTCTGATTTCAAAATGATTCTATTGCCTAAAAATAAAACCTAAAATAATCCTGTAAATTACATTTTTAATAGTAAAATAACATATACTTATCAATCTACGTTAATTAATTTATTTCATTATTTAATTCGTTAAAGAATAAAAGAGAAAGTTACTTCGTAAATTTGCTTAATTTTTTAATATGTGTACACATATGCAGGGGTATATCTATAAAATAAAATTCGTTAGCGTGAGTTAATCAAGTAGTATTAACTTTTTAGGTTCCATTTGGACATGTTTTTTAAAAATGTTTTTCAAAAAATATTTGTAAAACATTTTGAAAGTTATTTTAAGGAAAAATATGTGTTTGGATAACTATTTTATAAAAACGTTTTATTACTTCAAAATGTGTTTGAACCAGTAATTTAGAAAAATGTTTTTAAAAACATAATTTTTTTTTATAATTTTAATACAATTTTCTCATTCTTTTAATTTTTTTTTCATATGTTTTATTTATATTATCCATTTTTATATAAATAATCTCTTATATAATTTTTTCTCTCTTTTCTATTTTCATTTTTCAGTTTCTATTTTTTTTGTGATAAATATTTTATTTCAATCTACAATTAAATGTTTAATATTTTATTTTATTCTAGTTAAATATTGTTTAAAGATAGTGCTTGCAACATCTGACAATAAATTCTTAAATTCTTCGTTACACGTTTGTTAAGGAAATATACTAATTAATTCAGATTAGTTTAGTGAAACCTTAATTATTATTATGGTTATTATAATATAACTCTGATGATATTTTATTTATTTCCTTATAGTGTTTATTTTTAAACATTGCAATCCGATCTCCATGTAACTTTAATCCAACCATAAATTTTTAAAATGTTAAATTAAATTTAGATAAATCATTAACTTGAAAATAAATAAAAATTATATTCAATAATTTTAATCATAAAACGTGTAAAAACGCTAGCAATAATGAATAATTTATCACCATATAAAAAATTTGAAGAAAATGTTAATCGTAAATAGATTTAGCTAGCTATAAGCTTATCTTATGATTATAACTATACTTCTAAAAACAACAAAAAACACCTTCTACTTGTTTTTTAAAAACTATACTTGAAAAACAGTTTTTTAAGAAAATGTTTTTCAAACTTTTTACAAAAATCTTGCCCAAACACCAATTTTAAAAAATTTTACTTATAAAACACTAAAAACATTCTTTAAGAACATGTCCAAACACAACCTTATAGTATTTAGCACTTCGACTTAATGTTTTCAAACAGACAGCAAATGTTTTATAGAAAAAAATATAAAAAATCAATGTATATTTGATTTAAATTACTTTGCAATTTTCACTTATCTAAATGCATAAAAATAGTGTTCATATATGTTCTCAAACAAATCAAGTTCATACAAATAACTGTTTTCAAAACATAATAATAATACTATTTTTTTCAACTCTTGGGGAAAAAAAACCAAAGCTAGGAATTTATTTATTATTGAACACGAAACAATATTAAATTTAATTTCATAATTTGAACAGTTTCTATATTCTCGTCCATATTGTTACAGCTTATTGTCTACTTGTCCGTACGCTCATTCCTTCCATGACAGAAATTCCCAAATACATCTTCCTCGATTGAGCTCCGCAGCTTCCAGTGTAAGAGTAGGCTAACGTTTTTTGTTGTTCTTTATTTTTCTTCGAATCTGAGAGGAAAATGTTTAACCATATTTAATTTTATGTAAATGTAATACTCTGTCATGAATTAATTCAATAATGTTGTTGTATAGCTGTAGCAAATGAAGGAGCTTGTGATTGATCCCGTTGATATCTCATCCGACGATTCTTCATCATCCGACGATGTAGAAAGTGTCGGCGTTCAGCCAATTGCTGTCGTTGGACCTATGACAGGATTGACTCCTGAAGGTAATCCCTTCTCTTAAGCCCTGTTATAGCTATAATTTGCTCCGAGTCCTTGTTTTCCTACCAGTTCATGGACAGCCTTTGGTGTGATTTAATATGAGTGGTAAAATATGTGGTTCCACTGGAATGACCTACATACCTTTCATCCGGGTTAGAAAATACACTTTGCTAGACATTTTTTTTTGTTATTTCGACTTTAGTGTCGTGTGGAATCCAATTTCATCTTTGCACTGATTTAAAGGGATAATGCTTGTTTCGAATAATAAATTGTAGCACTAGTTTTAAGCGTGAACCGCGGATGTATCTCCTTTTATTTTGCTCCTTTCCAGTTAAGTAATTTCATTTAGTCTGTTAAATTTCTTAATTTGCTTGATTTTCATTTTGGTAAACTTTGAGGGAATTGTCAGTTTGAATAAAGGGTGTACTGTCATAAAAGCAAAAAAATTTGAGTGTTACATGACATTGAGGTCACTCTTTTTAAGCTCGTGACACACGAGGGGCATGCATTTGGATTGTGACCCAGACGTGTGCATTTGTGGACATGGCATTGGTGTTTCAGAGAAATTATGGAAACACATCTCCGATCCTGTTTGTGCATAATATCTCTTGTTCCAAGTGGAACTTCAATTACATGAATTGTGAACAGAAATGCGGATAGATTTTCAGAACTTGCGTAGCTTATCCCGTGGCTTCAAATGTCAAATCGTATCACATATACCTGGATTTTTCTTTCTGTCTACTTCTTACATGTCAAAGCAACCTAAAAACTGTCTGAATCGTGCTGTTTATGTTATTAGTCAGACCAACACTGCTTAATTTGTTCCCTGCAATGCAGAATTGCTATTTAGACGTGCAAAAAGTTACCAAGAATACATGAAGCTGATACCAATACCAACTGAGCATGGCACCACTATTCCCTATACCTCTTGGATGGGGTTAGGTAACTCAATTAAGCAGATATATGGACAGCCTCTGCACTACCTGACTAATCTTCATCTAAAGCAGTTAGACACAGGGAGGATTGGAGCTGATGATGAGAATGTTCCCCTGGATATGATCATCCATCCTTGTAAAGCTGAGGCCAGCGTCTGGATCATCGAACAGGTTCATCGCCGCACTTCATCTCCATGTCACCTGGCTAAACTCTGGGAGACTGATCCCAGGCATCATGTTTTCATTGATTCCATTTTCCCCAAGCTCGGGTCCTGAAGCAAACATCAGGGAGAAGGAAACTATTTTCTTGGAAGTAGCTAATAGTGTAACCTAAGATTGATGTAGAAGATATTTCCTCGTTACCAAACTTTTACTTTTTCCCGTTTATCAGGTTTAATGCAGTCATTATTTCATCGACTTGGTTGCATATGATATATTTACCAAGTTATGTCATCTGTCATTGGATACCTTTGCAGCAACTCTTCACTGGACAAGGGTAACAATAGTTTGTTTGTATAGGCACAAATGAGTTATCCCTGTGTACTTGCTATATGCCTTTGAAAAGAACTATATTGAGTGTCGTCAATGTACATTAGATCCGAGTTCTATTACCAGTAATCACGGCAAGAACACAAACCTTGCCTGAAAAAGTGGAACCTGTTGTTGTCCCGGATAACAATCTCTCTTTCATATACTTTTGACACTAATTTTGCAAATGAATGGCAGTCCGAACACATTCTCAGATTTTTAACAACTCGTATGGGCATTCCCTGACCGGAAGAAATGAGCCCAAATGCAATGGCTAGCTTCTCACTATGCCTACCAAGTAAGAATTCCTTCTCTCGTTCATCAACATCCAGCAACACATTTGTTAAATCAGGACGGTAACCAGCTTCTCCAAGTCTGCATTTCATCTCCTCGAGCATCGACGCTGTGAGAGCATTTTCTGGATGGAATTCGTCACCCGAAGTGAATTCATAAACTACTCCATTTACCTCCGTTGAGCTTGAACCAGGATTCTTCTTCATTCCCTTTTCTTTCATGTGTGTCCTAATTTTCGCAACGTCATCCCATTTGCTTGCAGAAGCATATATGTTTGACAGAAGAACCTGGATTCCAGTTTTTTCCTTGGCAGAATTTGATAACATGTCAGCAGCAAGAGCCGCCATCTCATGATTCTTATGAACTCTACAGGCAGCTAAAAAGGCACTCCAGATCGCATTATTAGGTTCAATAGGCATGCTCTTTATGAAATCTAGAGCTGCATCCAACAAACCAGCACGGCCTAACAAATCAACAATACACCCATAGTGGACAACGTGTGGAATTATTCCATGTTCCTTCATGCTCTTGAATATTTGCATCCCTTGCTTAACTAACCCTGAGTGGCTACATGCTGTTAGTACTCCAGCATAAACTACTTCATCGGGTTCGACTCCTTGACTGAGCATATTGTTGAAGAGCTCAATGGCTCGTTCCCCGTTTCCCTTCATTGTCATTGCTCCAATTGCTGCAGTCCAAGCAGAGACATCTCGTTCCTTTATCCTACTAAACACCTTCATCGCATTATCAGGGTCCCCACATCTAGCAAGCATGTCAACAAGAGATGTACTGAGCCGCATGTCACACTGAATACCAACTCTCTGAATGTAACTATAAGTCCATTTTGCAAGATCAAAAGCTCCTAAGTAGCCACAGGCAGATGCAATGCTCACCATTGTCACCTTGTCGGGAGTGATGCCTTCATTCTGCATGGAATTAAATATTTCAATCGCATCCTGGAACAAACTCTCTTGTACCAGAGCACCAATCATTGAGTTCCACGACACAAGATCCCTTTCTGGCATGTCCTCAAACACCTCCTTGGCCGACTCGATATCACCGTTTCTAGCAAAACCTGCAAGCAACGAATTCCACGACACAATAGTCTTGTTGGGCATCTTATCAAACACTCTGCAAGCCCATTCTTGCATGTTACATTTGGTGTACATATCAATAAGTGAATTTCCAATGTTGTCCCAGTTCTCAAGTCCATTCCTTAAAACATAAGCATGACACTGCCTCCCAAACCAAAATTCACTCAGTCCAGCAGAAGACGAAATAGCGGATAGCATAGTCACCTTGTCTGGTTTTGGCCCCACGTGAAGCATTTCACAAAGTACATTGAGAGCTTCATTCACTTTCCCCAACTGTACATAATTTGACAAGACTGTATTGTAGAGAACCAAATTTCTGTCAACACATTCATCAAACAATCGTTTTGCCTTATTAGGCTCCCCACACTTCATATACATATCAACAAGCGCATTTACCAAAATACTGTTGAAAGTTAGCCCAGATGTCTCCGCATAGGAAGAGATTTTCTCCCCCAAGTTCGAATCCCCCAACTCTGCACAAGCAGATATGACACTTGCCATAGTAACTTCATTTGGCTTAATTCCTCGCTCAACCATTTGGAAAAACAAAGAGACGGCCTCTTTGTGCAAATTTTTCCTCGCATACCCACAAATCAAACTAGTCCAAGACACTACATTCGTTTCACTCATTTCGTCAAACACTTTTCTCCCTTTATCAATTTCTCCACACTCCCCATAGAAATATATCAAAGAATTCAAAACAAAAATATCATCATAGAAACCTAATTTCATAACTGATCCATGAAGCTGCAACCCCTCAAAAAGCTTCGAACTTTTAGCACAGGCGCTTAAAACAAATGGAAATGTATAGTTATCAGGGGCAACACCCTGGATCATCATACCAACATACAACAAAATGGCATTTGAAAACGATCCAGCTAATGAATTTCCTTTTATCAAAGAATTATAAACATAAACTCCACTACTGCTGCTGCAATCCTCTATCCTGTTCCTGAATATCTCGAAGGCTTTCTCTGCAAACTCTAAGCTTTCAGAACACCCCATTTGTGAGTACCTGGCAATGAGTTTTGTCAGAGCAGCGAGGTCGTGTACCAAGCCCTCTTTAGCTAATTGGCAATGTAATTGCTTGATTTCTTGAAGATTTTTGCATGATCCGAGAGACCCAGGTTTCGTAAGGAGATTAATGGTAGTGGTCGGTGATTTAACTTGAATTTGGGGGCCCGGAGCTGTTGGGTTAGCTGTGGAGGGGATGGCCGCGAGTGGAGGAGAGAAGACAAGGGTGGTGAAGGCCATCTTAGTCTCTCAATGTTGTTGAATGTTCTAGCGGGAACTACCAACTCCAACTGAAATTCCTGTGTTATTGAAGACCAATCTAATGGTTTTTCTCCACTGTGAAGTGTCATAAAGTACCGGCGACGGTACAAGAAAGTTATTGGAATCGAGTTTCGGTGGTACAAACGAGTTGGTAAGACTTGAAGTTACGGGTAATAATCTTTTCGATTTCGTACGTTCGATTCTTGTATGAATTATATTTAAATGAATTATTGTGGGAATATGTTTTGGAGTCGGCCTGCTATATAAGTCCCCTCCCCTAGTTACTGCTTAACTGCACATATGTAAAGGTGACTAAACCTCTCCAAAAAAAAATATTAAGACTGGATCTATACAATAGCGCTTCGACGCTCGAATTCAATGTATAAATTATATATTGTTATAGAAAAAAAGTACATAATAAATTTCTGGCTAATAAAAAAAATTGGTGGGCTAAATAAGAAACATGAAAGATGGGCTGGACTTTGAGTATGGAAGAGGTCATTTTTATGGGCACGACCATGCCAAAAAATTATTTGAAAAATAATGACTAGGGTAGGCTAATGATTATTACTAAGTTAGATTAAATCAAGAAATTAGTTCAACCTATAAGGATGTCACATAGATTTATCTATAAATGACAAGGAGGATAGATAAGTCGTTATGCTTTATATAAAGAATCCTTATCATGAACTTGTTGGTATAATCATTTTAAAGTTACAAATTCAACCGTAATTTCAATTAACTTATAATTTTTTTATATTTCAAACATTTTATATGCTTGTCCCCAACATCATAATCATGGAGTTTTATCTTATATATTTATTACTACTTTTAATATATCTCACCAAGTTTGATTTAATTTTATATATTTGTTACTACTTTTAATATATCTAACCAATTTTTGTTTTCTCAACATATCTCTCAACTAATTCTAATTGTTTAGTAAATCATTTTTAAATACATTCAATCATCAGCTCGATTCAAAAATTATATTAAAATCATTATTTGAAAACAAATATTTGTTTAAGCAATAAATAATTTTCTATACATTATATCATCTACATGCAATGTGTCCGCCATGTCGCCTTTATGATTAAATATGACTTCGAGCTAATTAATTAGATTCATTGAGTGAGAGTCGCATGTAAACTTAGATAAACCAAATCTGAACCCAATTCCAATTTCCAACCATAGGTAGTGTAGACACTAGAATCTACCAATTCCAAATGAAGGGAAACAAATGGAAACTATTTTTGTTATTATCTTACAGTTTCTCCAAATTATGAATGGATGGTTCAAGAAATTTAAGCTTTAGAATATAATGGATATGCACACAATACAAAGGATTGATTTATTAGAGACATTTACACATCAAAGATTTTATTACCTACAACCTTTGGTCACCAAATCTTGGGTATGATTCTATGTATTGCTTGGATAAGGCATCATTCGCTATAAGACCAAGATAAGACTTCGAAAATAGTCCAATACACAACTCGTCGTCTATGCATAAGTTAGAAGCTTCAGTACGAAGGAGAAAATCAACTTGTTCTAGTCCCACAAGTACAAAATCACATTGTCTAGGGATGCAATCAATAACAACTAGGAACATCCACGAGACAATGGTAATCATAGGATCAATGGCGAGGTCGAAACCTTGGAAAACATTGTATACTTCAACCGCTGAACTCTAAGAATGACACTGACATGAAAGATTATCATATATGTGCCAATCCCTTTAGCCTTTGGTTCTCATAATTGTAATGCTCCCTTCACCGCCTTCTGTGTGAATCTTTGTTTTTCCCACCACAGGCTTCCCTGAAAATGCTGATGTGGGATAAGAAACAGAAGGATCATCTTCTTGGTCTTGCTTTGATTTTGGTGGAGCGTGTAGTTTTTGGTTTATGTCCTCCAAAGTCATGTCTCCATGAGCACCACAGGGTTTGATGAAGGCGAATGGATAGACGATAGATGATGATGGTTTAGGTAATGTACACATGTACGATTTTCTACCTGAATTACAGGGGAAAAAAAGGATATCACATTTAGTTTTAGGGAACACGATCAAGCTGTGTCAAACTTAAATCCAAACATAAAATAATATTTAAGATGATATTCATTGGGCCATAACACCATAAGTCTACCACCAAAGTATCAGAAGGAAATATTTCCACAGATCAAGTTTGGGTAACTAAGTTTTCCGAAAGTAGCAATGACAAAGATGAGTTTACCTTTGAAAGCACCACTTCGGCGACTATTAATAGGGCGATTTTTAACGGTGTTAGCATCATCTTCTGGAGCCATTTTACAAAGCTCTGCAATATCACGCTATGGATTATGCAGTGACGACAAAGGGTGGGAAACCAATGAATCAACGAAGATAACGCTGTTGTTTAGCGTATTAGCAAATGACAAATGAAACTAACCATGAATTACCTGTAATGTCGATTTGAACGTCAGATGCTCCAGAAGGGTCACAACTGTTCAAACAAAAATCTGGTCAGTAACTTGCTTTAAATGAACTGGCGAAGACTGTGCAAAAACATACATATCTTCAGCACTGCAATGTATCTCGGCTTCATTAAAGTAATCGGCAATCCACCCTTCAAATGATGGATCCAAGCACTCATTGGATGCTGATGCACCATCTAAGATATAAAAGATTATCACTAATACAATGAATTTAAATTTATTTTCATATATGTCACAATAATTCTTTGAGAGAAACAAAACCCGTGAATCCAGCAACCCACGCTGACATTTCATGCATATTATCTTCAAGAGAATCCTGTGTCTCCTAAACAAAGAACGACAAGAAGTTATTGACTGTCGAGGAGGTAGGAACCATCAGATGGTGCAGCAAATTAACTCATTTACCAAAAACATGTACCTTAGATGTTAAAAATATGTCATCACTGTAAAGAGGTTCGTTTAAAACTTCAGACTCAAACTGAAGCATCCTTCGCCTTTTTGCCTGAGAGGAAGGCTCCCTGCTGTGCTCGGATTCTTCATTCCCTGTAACTTCTGCAGAAGTAAAACAAAATGCATTTGAGGATACCCCAATCCGTAGCTTGCTTTCAAGTGACTGTACCAGTATCCACTAATTGATGTTTCCAGACACTGTTAGCAGATGACATATCCGCAAATTTGTCATTTTAATAGCAAGATGTTGTGTGAATGAATCAATATATGAGACTGATTTGCAACCCAAAAGTGTGAACTTTTATGGGATACAACCTTTTGTGCAACTCTTCATGCATTTAAAACATGTATAATCAATAAACTTTTCCGCTATATTTGTGCAATTCTTATTTTCTCAAACCAACAATGTTAAAGAAGAAGCATGATATGAATGAACAATGAATTTGTCATCATTTGTTCCTCACCCATCGCATAAACTCATAGTTTAATGCTAGCTTGGGCACCAGAATAGAGATACATTTGTACCTCTGCCTTTGCTTGTAAGTCCATTGGGTAAGGATGATAGCTGATTTGATGAAAGTGGAATCATTCAAAACAAAGAACACAAGCACGATTACAAATGAGAGAAAATATTGATAAGTACAAGAAGTGCAAGGCCCCACCCCGACCTTTTTCAGTTACATGGCAAGTTAATTCCCCACAGGCCTTGACTGGAGTGGTTTCATCATCGAATATAGAAGAAACATGGTCTTCATATTGCTTCACTCCACCAATTTGCCATTTAGATATTTCAGCTAATCAAAGAATAACAAGCAAAATTCATCGCCGGAGTTCAAATAAAAAACTGGAGGTTGGGGTGGTTCAAAATGACATAGGACTAACCTATGTTGGTACTGCTCTCAAAATTATACTCGTGACACTGCCAATCCCACGTGTCACTGCCATCAATAAAAAAAGAAGAACCTCACACAACAACACGAGATGCTAACAATTAAGAACAGAATGTAGCATAGAAACTCCTGAAACTAGCCTCAACGATAAAAATAAAAAAAGAGAATGGTAGAGTCAAAAGAAACTAGACTGTTTGAACAGAGGAACAAATTGATAGAGAACCGTAAGGGCATCTATGTGCATTAGAAACAACCAACACACACAGCATCTTTCCACCCAGTTAGCCTAATATAATATCTCTTAATCCCAGTTGACATGTAGTAACTTGGTCCCAGATTTGAGTCTAGGGAGCACGAGTAAAAAAAGCACCACATCCATCAATTCGACAAAGTTTCTAGTAGTAAATGCAAGAAAGTCAACAAAAGGCAGCTCCAAATCACTTATTCCTAGCCTATAAATCCAACAACTGACAATGCTTAACTTCAGCCCAGAAAAACCTTTCCCCGGTCAAATCCTTCAGACACTGAAAGCAGAATGATCAGCATCAGCATGCTGTTTGAGGAATTCTTTTTAAAAAGAGATTAATTAAACTTACACGTAAAAAATTCAATTGCATGAAACTAAAGGGAATCTGCTTTAATTCGTCCGCAAGGGTAGGAAGTCCCTATACAGAAGAGAGATTAAGCCAAAAAAAAAAAGAACATCGAAATCCATACTACCTTTACAGTTTTCGCACATGATTGAAGCAAAATAAAACCCAAACACACCGAAGATCACACAAAATCAGGCTTAACAAGTACCAAGACCGAGCATTTTCAATTCAAAGAGCCCACAAGAAGGAGCCGTTTAGAGTTATAATCAACCAAAAAAATCATCAGAAAAATGCCAAATCGAAACACAACCCAGTGATCTACAACAAATGAAAAATCAGCAGACAAACAAACCAACTCACTTTTCGTTATTATTGCTCATTACGATGGATGGATTTTCTTTACATGTGAGTTTAGGTTCGTCCAATATAACTTTAGTATCTATAAGCATGAACAGAAACGAAAGTCAATGGAAAATCCTTGGTTTAAATAAAATTTCCCAAAAAATCTGGAGGGAGTAAAGTAGGTTGCTACATGCTTTACTGGTTTTTTGTCATTGTTTTTTCTTTTTATTAAAAAAAGAGTATTTATTATCATTAAAATTCATACAGTAACTTCTATATATTTAATATGTTACGGAGAATTGACAAAATAATCAATGTTTCATCAATTAGAATATAGTTTCAAGCATCTTATATTGATTTCAAATTGAGGGAGTAGGTGTATTTAATAACCGATCGCATGTACAATTTTTTATACATATCAACCAGAGTGATGAGATGTTGAAATGGGGTCTAGTTTTTTAAACAAAACACTCTATAAACTTAAAAAATTTTAACTATCCCCGTGTTGCTAGTCAATCCAAAGTGACCTCTAATTTTTCAACAAAAAGTTACTCTAATAAAGGGTTAACCCCTTTATAGATCAGAGGTCTCTTATCACAATTATCATACTTTGTAATTTTAATTTTATCAACATCTCAAATACCTCCTTAGAAAATAGTATTCGAAGAAATATGCTAATAAATCATTTGTCACATGCACTAACTACGCATGCCGGGGCATTATCATAGCACGTGAACTTCTAGCAGAGAATATGGGAGTTTGGGAAAGTAACTAATGTAGGAATCGATAATTGTATAAGCGGAATAGTAATAAAGAAAAAAAAAAGCATACAGATTCAAGAATTGATGAAGATATTGATATGATAACATATATCGTTAAAATATACGAATGCTATGTTTATATAAATATTTCTCCAAATCTAGCTCGATCGGTATGGCTGGTCACGTGATGAAAGGGTTTCTTTACAAGGGACCACGACCAAAAGCGACCATTCCATTGGGTCACCCACAGAGATGTGGGGACCAAATTTAAAAAAAATATATATATATCCCAACGTAAAATATTAAAATAGAAAATAAAGAAAAGAAAAAAGAATCGATAATTGGTAGGTATCGACTTATCTGCCACTTTTAGTTTCCAACGGGTTGTTTGGCACGATCTTTCATGTTTTTTGGTGTTCTCGTGCAATGAGCTACATACGATAATGTTCAAATTTGGTATATGATAATGTTCAAACTCCATGCATGTGATGCACCATGTTGTCGTCTCGGGACCCGAGGACCGCATCGGTAAGCTTCAGACCCCGACATACGCTATTAAGATCGGGAAGTCGGCCGAGGACTCGCGCTAAGATCGAGAGTTTGCCCGAGCACTTGTGTTCAGATCGAGAGTGTTTCTCGGGGACAATGCCATATCTACCAGAATCTAACCCAAATACGTCTTTCCTTATTTGGAGAATCCATGATCGATACGTCTTTCTTATTTAAACGACAAGATCCCGGAGGATCGTGGTTAATATCTCGCCCTAGATACCCGGTGCAGACGAATAGTCGCCAAGATATGCTCTTTTCCACCGCCTAACCCCTCTATAAATATCAAGTATATCTCATTCATTCACACACACTATTCTTGCATCCTTTGCTCCCAGCATATATTTTCCCATTTTTGCTCTCGCATCCTGCTTGACTTAAGTATCGGAGGGGTTTCGCCGGACACACTTTCGGCGTCCTCTGACTTGTGATTTGTGGTGGTAGGCTCGAAGAAGAAACACTTTCCCTCAGTCAGTGTCCGACGTCCCGAGCTCCTGAGGTGATATCAGCTCGTCGGCTGAGATAATTTGACTACATCAGTATGTAATGATTAAATATAAACCATGGTCTAATAATAAAATATTCGGGTCAGTGGATAATATATTAATTGAAATTTGTGAAACTTTAATGTGAAAAATTTCATTAACATCCGATTCATTTTCGCGAAGACCTTGTTATTGTTAGAAAGAATTCTTGATTTATAACCTCTAGGGAGGTATTTATGTCATCACACACAGAATATAAAGTGAGGGTTCGATTCAAGCGGGCGTTAACGAGTGCATACTTATTATATTCCTGAATACAAAACCAAAAATTGCAGTATTCCGAGTAACTCCTCGTGCTATAGTTCCGAAACATGAATATAATTATAATGATATTACTATGATGATAAATCTTGGATACGTACAGTTATTTTGACCTCAATTATGTGCTATGAATTGTGGTAACAAAACATTTTCTTAACAGTATTATTTCATAAACTTTTGCATAAATTAAAATTACAGAGAAAAAGCCAGATTTGAAAACATACGTATATTAAAATCGATTTGAGAAGTTTGTACAAGATTTGATAGCATTAAATTTCATATCCTTATTTCATATTTTTATTCAATTTCCTATTGGAGATGAAATAATTCCAATCATGAATTAGAAGTGAGATTATATTGGTGAGTGGAATAACAAGAAGAGGTAAAACTAGTAATGAGCCCTCAGTTATTGGATTTGCAATAGTTTCAAAAACACCAAGAACAAAAAAATCTTTATCATACAAATAATATTTATATTTATATTATATTATATTTAGTCAAATTCAATAAGGACAGCACAAATTTCGAGCACTTGCTATTAAAAAATAAATGGGGTTGAACTTAATTTATATAAATATAAAATTTTATAAATGAAAAAGAGCTTTTTATATTAAGATGTAAATCAGATTCGTGGTTTTATGGGAGACCTATGATTAGAGATGGTTTCCCGTGGAAAAATCAGAAACAGGAGGAGTATGAGGATTTTTTGAAATTATCGAATAAATGAGAATGAGAATGTGAATAATAGTCATACTCATCCCTGAACTCCTCAAACTCGCCTCGATATTATACTATTATATATAAATAATAAAAATAAGATTACTATTATTATTTAATGCATATATAAATAACTAAAAACTTTTTAAAACCTAAAATAATAATCTATTGTGTCGTCTTGGATCAATATTTTAAGTTCAACATTTGTGTTAAGATTTTTAAAATTCGACCAATCACATGATGTCACGTAGCAGTCGGAGAAATAAGTGGGGATGTTAATAGTGCAGGATATCAGATCTATATATAATAAGGATCCCCATTTTCCAATCGATCCCACGATAATGGAGACGGAGAAGATCTCTTATTTATTCATAGATGGGATGATAACACGAAACCAATCTCGATTCTCGCCTCACACCACAGTCACCATTGTGATCCCTATCCATGATACTTAGAGCCGTCAAAAAGGGCCAGGCCCGTCGGGTTAGCCCGCCCCGCCATAAAAAATAGGCGGGGCGGGCTACTAAAATCATAGCCCGTCTGGAGGCGGGCCTAAACGGGCTGGCCCGTTTGGGTCGCGGGTTGTGCCAGTGCGGGGCAGGGCGGGGCGGGTTGGCCCGCGGGTCGTAGGAAAAAATTCTTAAATATTATATAATTAATATCTTTCAATTTATTATCATATTTGGTTAAAAATTGTATCACACATCCTTATTTATGTATGATATCTATATGATGAATTAGTTTTAAAAGATTTGAAGGATTTAAAATGATTTATATGTCGATTCGGTTGATAATTTTGAAAATCTAATTTATTTTTATTGATAAATCCAATTTTAATTGAATTATTTCGAATGTGTTACGTTTTCTTTAAATTCTAATATTACATATTTTGTGTAAGGTTTGAATACAAAATTCTCTCGAATTATTTATATATAATTTATGTAGGTTATATTTTGGCGGGTTGGCCCGCGAGCCCGCCAACCCGAGACGGGGCGGGGCGGGACGGGACGGGGCGGGCCAAGGCTTTAGGAACCCGCCAGATTGGCGGGCCAGCCCGCCCCGCCCCGTTTGAAGGCGGGCCACGGCGGGGCGAGACGGGGCGACCCGTTTGACAGTACTAATGATACTACACCTTTACTTCATAAGAGCCCGTGTAATTGTTTTTTAAAAGGAAAAATAAAAAAGATTTAGGAAGGGCCCATGACATGGAAAAGGGTCAAAAAAAATTAGGCTTAGTCTATGGCCCACCGTTTTAAATCAATTGGCGCGCCAAAATTTAGACTTGATCGGGTTCATAGGTTTGCCCAAACGGGTCATTAAACTGAGTTTGGGATTTTAAGGTACAAAGAAATGCTAGAAAAAACAAAAATGGTCTCCGCTGGTGTTTTCTTAAGTCACTTTTCCTACTATTTGTCAGCTAATTCATTAACTATTTTCGTGATTTTCCACTTTATAAACTTTACCATAAGCCAAGTATAGTGAAAAGCAATTCTATTATAATATTATTATAGCTAAACCCCTTAAAATAATTGATTTGATCATTTTAATAAATTAAAAGTACCCCCTATCTCATTCAATAAAAATAAAATTAATGTACAATTAGATTTATAAATTCCCAAAAAATAACAAAATGATTATTGTTTAAAATTTAAAATAATCAATTAGAAAATTATTGAGTGGATATTCATGTGCATTGTAGCTATATTTTTTATTATGGTGGTACGTCTAGAATGTTGAAATTTGTTTGTTTCATCGTAATCCTAGCATTACGCTAGTTTAGTAAGTGCTTCCCATACTTAGTACAATGTATTATCAGTAAATTATAGAATGATTGTTGTTCGAATGATTAGCAAATCGATTAAAATCTAAAGTCAGTTTCATATGTCAAATTTCTCAACGTGATTTCCATCAAGGAGGACATTTTTCATTATTACCAAAAAATGTTTTAATGACATAATTAAAAGTAAGTATCGGCATTAAACCAGAAATTATTTGTAGTCAAAATGAAAGCTGGCTCACTCAAAATATCAACAAAAAAACCTACAAAATCTGCATAACTGGATCTTGAAACCATATCTGATTCATAGAAATACAAGGAATTTGGATTGAATTATATTTGACGGGTTCAAATCCTCTGATAATTTGATAAATGTATCTGTTTTCGACATTAAATTTTGGCAAACATATCTGTTTTCGACATTAAATTTTTGGTAAATCTTCAAGTGGACGTTTTACTTTGCATTAATCACACATCAACAAACAGCTGTGCATGTAGGGTGTATTTTCCCTCTGGGTGGTGGGTGTTTTCTTCGTCCGCAATCTAGGAGTCCATTTCCTTTTTCCCTTTCACTCTCACTTCACCCTGTTCCCGCTTCTTCTCGAATTTTATACGCTTTCACTGTTTCACTTAAGCCCTTTTGTTTCTTCAACTTTCGGCAGGGTAAAAATTTGTTTCTGTGTGCAATGGGAAGAGAACAGGATAGGATAGATAGATACAGATATACTTATAAACAGAAAATGGAAGAGGGGTATGAGAGTTCTTTAAAAGATGGTGGTGAGGATGTAAGGGCGATGGATACACCGGAGAGGAGCAATAATAACCACATCGCGACAACTGTTACCGAATTTGAGGTTTGGTTTGGTTTCTTGGACAAAAAGTTTGTATTTTTATGTTCTTGGTTGGCTTTTTTACTGTCGGTTTTTTTTTCTGGGGTCTGCATTTTTGAGGTCTTCGATTGATGCTTTCATGTTGTTTGACTGCTGGAATGGTTTTTGACAATTGGTTTAGTTGATTTTGTGAAGCATCGAGAATGTGTACTTAATCAACCTTGTAATTGTCGAATGTTCCTACATTTGTAGAAGGGTAAGACCTTTTGCTTAATCAACCTTGTAATTGTCGAATGTTCCTACGTTTGTACAAGGACAAGTCTCTTGTGTTTTGATTGATCCGTTTCATTGTTATATGAAGAAGGTGTGTTTTCTGGTCTGCAGGATTCCCCTGTTTTTACTTTCCTGAACAGCCTTTCTCCTATTAAGCCAGTTAAATCCACACACATCACCCAGGCGATCAATCCTCTCAGCTTCGTGTCTCCGCCTTCTATTTTCACCTCACCGCATGTTGATTCTCCTGGAGAATCTAGAGTTCTTCTAAGGTGATTTTGGGTTTTTCTACAAACAATGTCCTCTGATTTTCAACAGTTTGATATATGAGCATACTTCAACTGATAAATTCCTGCTCAGGCACCAGTTTCCTGATCCCTCACAACCCGAGTTTTCTACATACGATGGAAACACAGTTGATAAGAGTAAGGTTACTGATGCCACTAAGAAAGTGGATGAACAACAAGAAAATATGGATCCTCGGAATACTCAAGTTGAAGTGACCAGTCAGACATTCAATGAATCATCGAAAATTGTAGGTGACAATGCTGAAAACTTAAATTTCGGTTGTAGTAGTCCTAACTCCCCCTTAAGACCTAGCTGTGGCCATAAAACAGCAGATACAACAAAGTGTGCTTGTGCTTCTTCAGCACTTGTTTACGACAGCAAAGTTAATCTGGATGGAGAACGCCAATCTGATGAAAAGAAAGAAGCAACCTTGTGCGATTGGGACTGTTCGATTGTGGATACTTCTGTTATGTTAAATACCGGGTCTTACAATGCAAATACTAAAAATGCAGTGCAAAATATGCAGTTAATTGTTGCAGTGTGTTCTGGCCAACAAGTTGGAGAGGAAAGCGGGCTAGAAGGGGATGGAAATGAGATGATGGAAAATGCTGAGATACGTGGTATGACTGATGGATCTGTAAGGGAAAATCCCAGTGAAAAGATGGATTCTGAGGTAAAAATTACATTCCCTTTATATTTGAGTAGGTCTTTGGATCAAAGAAACAAATGCTTATAATAGTAGCATATCGTTCCATTCATCAAAAAATTCAATTTTCAACATCTCAATTCCTAGACCCCAGACACGAAATTAGCATACCTTTCCTTCTGATCTTGAATATTTGTCAATGGAGAACCTGCATAATAATGTCATTTCTGCATTGGAATATCTGTTTCATTTTCTTACTACAATCTATTTGTGTTCTCGTTTATGTAGCATCTTTCTGGTTTGTACCGTGGTATGAGAAGACGTTGTCTGGTTTTTGAGACGGCAGGAGCCCTCAGAAACAATTTGGGCAAGGATTCAGCTCCAGATTCTTCTGTTTTCCCACAGTCTGATCGCCATTCTTCTTCCAACGACCTGCGACTAGTTCCAACAAAGACAGTAAATAAATCTGAACAATGTATTATGCCTAGAATGGGTTTGCATTTAAATGCTCTGCAGACAACTCCCAAGGACTACAAAATTGTCAACCATGAAGCTTCAGTTTCTAGAAAGATTGGACCAAACTTGTCTTTCAATTTTCATCCTACTTCAAGTCAAGAATTGTTAAACAATAGTTTTTCTGTTACTTCAGCTGAAAGCAAAAATGAAAACATCAATGAATTTGTTCGGCCTGGGGAAGATGCTTGCCAGCCATGTGAATATGTTGCAACTGAAGAAATCAATCCTGGTAGTCCAAAGAAGAAGAGGTGCACTTTAGTCTGTCTTTTTTTGTTCCATCTAAGTTCTAGACCTAGTTTTCCTTATTTATTAGATTTTTCTCAACATATATATGAATTTGTATTGCCAGGCATAGATCCGAACAAGGTGGGGCAAGTGAAGCCTGTAAGCGATGTAACTGCAAGAAATCAAAATGCTTAAAACTGTAAGCTCTTTATTCTTTATAGCTTCCGTGAACTTTGGCAATCTGTGCAGCAGCTGAACTGTGTTGTTTGGCTTTTCTATGGATTAAACTACAATATTCGTGTTTTGCTATTAGCTAGACTTTTAGGGTATAGGCACATGTTTAACCCTAAAATTTATATATGTTTTCTATTGCAATTCGACTGTTCCCTTAATCCCTGCCTTGAATGCTTGAGCCCGTACTGTGATTGGCCTCCACTGACCAAAATCTGTACTTGGATATTCAATTTTTTTGGTGAAGTAATGTTTGTAATAATTACATTGTGAATGCAGCTACTGTGAATGTTTTGCTGCTGGTGTGTACTGTGTGGAGCCATGTGCCTGTATAGATTGCTTCAACAAACCAGTCCATGTAGAGACCGTTCTTGCAACCCGCAGACAGATTGAATCAAGAAATCCTCTTGCTTTTGCGCCTAAAGTGATTAGGGACTCCGATCTAACTATTAATCCTGTGGTTAGTGGCTGAACTTTGCGAGTGTATATATTCGTCATTTGGTGATCGTACACATATATAATTTTTGTTCAATCGTTCCACACAGGATGCCTCCAGCAATACTCCTGCTTCTGCTCGGCATAAAAGAGGATGTAACTGCAAGAAATCTGGCTGCTTGAAGAAGTATTGCGAATGCTACCAGGTTACTCTCCCTCTTTTCTGTGTCATATGCTTTTTGTTATCTAGCCAGCCCATATTAAATTTGATTCATTGAAGGGTGGCGTTGGATGCTCTGTAAACTGCAGATGTGAAGGATGCAAAAATGCATTTGGTAGAAAGAATGGTGAGCTTAAATTTCAGATGTTTAGAGAGTTTAGGCAGTTGAATTTTCATAGCGAATCTGAATCATGTTATTGGTTGTAAAAATAGGAAAGGAAGCTGAACATGAAGATGAAAAATCTGAAACAGAGAAGAGTGTGCTCGAAAAAGATTTCCAAGAAACTGCACTTCATGATGAGCATAACATGGTTTCTACGCCTCTTGCAACACCTTTGCTGACTGGAAGGTAATGTAAAACAAAAATTCTTGCATTGTAATTCCCATCAAAACCCATCTGAACGGATCTAACATCCATGATTGCTTTATTAGGCTACAGGTTAACCATCTGTTCTCAAATAAAAAACAGCCAAGAATATGTTCCTTTCCCTTCATCAATTCCCCCTCGAGTTTTTATGAGCCAAGATTCTTCCAACCTCAACCAAAGTTTGATGAACATTTGGAAACTGTTGAAGAAGATGAAATCCCCAAGTCCCTCCACGAAGCGTCTCCTATCAGTGGCATTAAGTCATCTTCTCCTAACAGTAAAAGAGTGTCGCCACCTCATAATGCTGGGACATCTTATGGTTTAAAGAGCAGTAGAAAACTGATTCTTGTATCCGTGCCTCAATTCGCTCCTGACCGAGCTTTCGATGATCACTGACAGAGTTCTTGGAGAGCGAAAGTAGGTCATAGCAATATATCGTATCAGTTTTGTAGGTTGAGTTTGTCTTGGCTTTTATGTGTTTTGCAGATGTATATTGCTCGTAGAATCGTGTTTGTTTCGTGATAGGACTTTCATAACGAAGGAGGCCATTTTATACTTGAATTAAAAAAAATCCCGTCTTTCAAGTTTTGAATTTTTATCCAACCAATTCCAATGTTTTTCGGATCAGCAAGTCATACGTGGTTCCTTGGTAGAAGAAGATTAAATATTTTAGCAATGCGAATCTTAGTCGTCATTTTCGTTAGCAGTGTCCCATTTGTCATCATTTTCAGTTTTTCACCACATCATGTAAGTAGTACGAAGAAGCATTTTTATCCAGGAAAAAAAAAAGAGTGAAGGATTATATATAGCCTCCTTGACGATGATTAATATTTACTAAAACTCTTTCGGCATACCAAAAGAGACTCCAGCGTAAGCAAAGAACAAATTTTTTCAACTGAGAATCTTCTGTCACCCGTAAACTAAGCTCTTTTCGTTTTGGTCGGAAACTCCTCGACTGAAAATTTTGATCCTTGGCCATCGTGTGCAACTTAACGGATTTGTCTATTTTCATTTTTTAAACTGTTGTATTAATATCCCTTTCACTTTTAAGATCAAAGCCTCTAAAAATTATCACGATGATTCAAATGATTAGATTTCAAAAAGAACGACTCATGATTGACCAGAACCTTAATATGATTCGAGATTATTATTTAACGTTGGTTTTGGACGTCGGTAAAAGAAATCCGGTTTCACATATCATTTCGAGTAAGTTGTCCCAATATGGAGCTTTTATTAAATCTATGTCCAACGTGAGTTTCCGAGCTTCTATTTTATAGACTCGGGTAACTAACCGCCCATCTAGAAATAAATCCACGTGTAAAATGTAATTGATAACTCATCTCTCAAGAACGCAATGGAATTTTAAGTCGATAATATGAGATGGCACTGGATAAATACTAAATGGGAATGGAGACCAGATTTACTCAAGGATCAAAATTAACATAGAATGGCAAACAGTCGCATTGTAACAAAGCTTTAACCAGCATCATCTTTAAAGGAACAAAACCATTTCCAAATCCACTCTAAAAATTAAATAAGCAGTACATTTGTGTTCATCGCTCTCAGGATCTATAGGCCAGCTGCAAGAAGGCACAAAAACGAATCAAGGTGGTATGGAAAAACAAACCTAAGCGCCAACAACTTCAGTTGCCTCGGCCGTTGTGTCCTCAGCAGGCCTTTCCAACTTCACACCAACATCTTCGCTGTAATCACCGTGAACCTACACAATCAAAGCAAAAAAGCATTAAAAATCACAAATTATGTTTAAAAACTCTAATCAACCAAAAAAAAGACGGCAGTATACTGCTTAGAAACAATAGTAAAACTGTTTAATACGTAACAAAATTCCAAGTTCACAGAAGAGTTCTGCAGGAACTATCTCGAATGGGGTGAGTTTTTATTAGGGGACTTGGGTGAGTGTTGGGTTAAGGAATCCAGATACAATTACCCACTTGTTAGACAAAAAAGAGAAAACACAGCAGAAGAACCCATATAAGATGGTTAAATTTGTTTAATGGATAGAGGAATTGTAAACTTTACCTCCATCAACTTGCCAAGGTCAAATTTGGGGGCCTTCAAAATCTTAACCTTCCGGATGTACACATTCTGCAGGGGATAGATGCTTGAAGTTGCTTTCTCAATCTCCTTGCCAATTGATTCAGGAATAAACTTCTGAACCAAATCCTTCAGATCACAAGATTGTGCCTGGTTAACCATGATTTCCCTCATCTTCCTTCGAATCTATCAAAAAAAGGCATGGCGGGTTATTAACATCGAAAAACCAAAATATAACATTCATTAAGTAGCATATCTACATCCCAACGGCTTAATAAAAAAATACTTACTTGACGAATCTGGCTGGACTGGGCATAGCATGTCCTCTTCTGTTGATTAACTCGCTTCTTGGTGAAGCCAATGCAAAACATCCTCAGGGTATAGTTGTCAGTTGTCTTGACATCAACATGAGCCTCAATAAGTGATTGCCATTTCCTGACAAGTGACCTCAACTTATCCGTAGTAAAGTCCATGCCCTACAATTTTTCAATAAAATATTACAATTAGACAAACACTATGCGGATACTGATAGCATCTATCTTTTCCTCCTCTTCATACCCAGAAATTTGTGAGAACATTCTTTCCCTGAACATCCTCAGCTCTCAAGCGAATCTTTCTGAAGGCGTGATCTTCATCACCTTGCAGATCAGCCAAGGAAGCCTCAAACACACGGTGCTTGAGTCCTTCAGACGCAATCTAAGAAAAAAAACAATGTCGATCATGTCAGGAGACTTAGCCACTTTTGGGCATTCAATAAACCATTAAATATAAAAATAGATAAGTACAAACTAGAGATGCGAAGTGCCACATTAGAAATCCATATTCAACCAAAGATATTAATTTCCATTCAAATATTAAACAAAAATATTAACAGATTATTCACTCTCCACTTATTATATTAAACCAAGGAAGGGGGAGATAAAAGGAAGATCGTACTCTCAAAGCCCAAACTCGACACATTGAAATTGAAATTGCAATAAATTAAGCGCATTGAAATTGATTTAAGTTTTTTAAGTTTATTTAGTCAAATGTGTAACAAACATGTTTCTTTAGCGATACGAGTTCCTCAAATCTATTTTTCAAAAGAAATCAACTAGTAGGGAAATACAACAAGGTAAAAAATAGAAACTTGGAAAAAACTAAATGCAATATAAATTCAGAAATTAAAATAACAGGTGGACGACGTCATCAGAGATCAAAATGTGTACAAAACTACAATAACAAAGAGCATTAGATCGCAGGAATTACATTCATCCCAACATTACATAAAAGCAGTACAAATGAAAAAAAAAAATCAATTTCCAACCAATATAAAGTAGTGATCTAAAATTACACCTTAGTACCCTGAGTACGGGTGACAAGGGTTTTGCCAACATTTCTAGTATTGAAGATGGACGGTGCCTTAACATCGTACCAATCCTTCTTAGCAAACGGGTCAGACCTGTAATTATTCAGAAGAATTAGCAAATCACTTCTTCAGGTTACATTTCAATGCAAATTATAACAAAAACACTCACGCTTTCTTCTTTCCTCCCTTCTTCCCCTTCGAAATCCTCTTGTTCTTACTGTAGATAGAAAGAATAATAAAAATCAAAATGAAATCAGAGTGTTTTACGACCACGATGCACAAGGTCAAGTGCAACCGTAAGAATGTCTATATAGCAGATATTGCGATAGAAGGTTTACCCGACGGCCATGGCTGCTGAGCTCTGTTGGATGATGAGACGGCTCCAAGAGAAGGAAACACTAAGTGCAAATTGTGCTCAGCAGGCAAACCCTAGCTTCTATTTGAGCTTATATACAAGTTAGTAGTAAAAAGTGGGCTTCGTTTATTGGGCTGATATTTGGATGTTCAGGTTTCATCAGGCTTTCAGTTTGGGCTGGGAGGAATTTATATAATTTTAATCTATAAGCTAATACATAGGTATGACAACGGGCCGGATCGATTTTGTCAATATCATCCTCGCACCCGAATGATTCGGGGATCACCATCTCCATCTTCACGGGGATCGGTTTGGGGATGGGGATCCCCATCCCTACCTCTAATATTAAATAGATAATATATATATATATTATTTATTATTCTATATTATTATTAATATATATTTACTATTACGTATTATTGTTACTCAATAATATATTTTTAAATAACAATATATATATATATGCATATAAATGCTATTAATAGGTTATCAGGTTTGAAGATTTTTAGTCATCTAAATATGCAAGAAAATAATTAGTAATATGATTTTTATTAAAGAATAATAGTAATATTAAATAATAATAGTAATATTATTTTTATTATATATATATATACACACTATCGGGACGGGTTCGGGGGTTCGGGGACGAGGGTGATATTACCATCCTCATCCCCATTTGATTCGGGGATAAGAAAAAAATCCTCATACCAGCCCCGTTTCGGATTTTTCCCGATGACCCCCAAAACTGCGGGGAAAATCGTCATCCCTACTAATACACATATTAAAAAGCTCAATACATTTAACTGAGCAAATGAAATTTTATTAGTTGTCGAGATTTATGAAATAATTGATAAATTAGTCGTTTATTATTCTGAAGCGTACATTTATTCACGGAATACATATTAATTATGAAAAGCTTTCTGTTCTAACTAAATTTTTATTATATTACTTTAACTAATTTGAAAATAAATCCATTTTACATAAATAATTTATGAGAATAGATAGCTGATATCCATTGTTTTGAACATGTAGAATAAATGGTATTTATAAATTGATAATATTTAAATCCAACATCTTATTCAGTGAATGATTATAAATCTAATACATAAATAAAAAGAAGAAGCCATGTATCATTTTCTTGAATTAATTTACAAATAGAATTCTTTGTGCATATGGGTAAGTGACATTCATTTTTTTAAGTCATAACAAGAAATAATCCAGAAATTCCATATAAATGGGTGAAGCTTGAACAAACTGCAGCACATTGGAACTTAAAATGATGATGCAAACAAATAATGCATTTTTCCAGTGCTATTGTGATACAACAAGATATTTACTTCAATGTAACATAAAATATATTATTTTATTTATATTTATTATGGTTGCAAGCTTGTAAATACCCGCCATAGTATTGATATGGTTAAATTATTTATTGTTATTCATTTTTAATATGATTAATTCTTTTTTTATTTCCCATTAATAATTATATTACTAAATTTGCAGTATTAAACAATTCTTTTAAATCTAGATTATATTATATATATATAAGCAGACAGTTCTGCTAAAATAGTAAGCAATATTTTCCCACCGAAAAAATAATTCTAAAAAAAGAGTAGATAATAATCACCAAATTTTACTAAAGATTTTAAATGCAAAAGAGGAAGTCGGGAGACCCGACCCACATTTGGCTTTTCAATGGGCCGGATTTAACATTTATTAAAAAACTTTTTCTGCCACGGATGGTCAGTCGATTACATCTGCATCTGCCTTCGCCACTGGTATATTGTAAATGAGCAAATACTTCTCAGGAACCCTAACTAAAACCAAAATCCCCCATCCAGATTAAGTTATTTCAAAATAAAAAAATTAAAATGAGTGAATCAGAGGAACCAGCAGCAAAGCTTTCATTGAAAGAACAGGGAAACGAGTATTTTAAGGCTTTGAATTATCTTAAAGCTGCTGCGCTCTATACTCAGGCTATCAAGCAGGACGCATCAAATCCCACTCTTTATAGGTTATTTTTTAAACTTGGTGGAATGCATGTCTCGTTCTCTTATGACATTATGGGCTTCTAAATGTTGGTTTGTAGTTTCACTTTACGCCAAGATCGAATTGTTGAATATATTATATTTTTTTGCCTTCTCGATTGTTTCTCAAGAACATTTATGGTCAACTACACATGTAATTCTTCCTATTATTGTTGTTTTATTTGCTGCGAGCCCTGTTTTTGCTTCAACCCTGCATTTTGGGCCTTTGAATTGCATTGGTTGTAGTTTCTATCTTTTCAGATAGTGTCTATATTAGTTCCCTGTTTCTGTCTTTGTCAAGATTGGATTTTTATTTTTTTTTGGAGTGATGGATGTATTACACTCCCTAATATGATGTGTCGTTAACACCAATGATGTTTTGTTACTGACACTTCGTTAAATTTTCTAAAACGTGTCTCCTTATCTCCTTTGTTGTTTGTAATGAAGATTCAGGGATATGGTTAGTCCATGGAGAGTATCAGTGTACTCTAGGAAAATTGACAAAGCTATAGTTTTCTCCCATTTGTGAAAATAGATCGAGTATGATGCTGTTGGATGAGAATTTTGATTCTTTTTAACTATATGTGGTGTAGTCGACCCTAGAGAGCTGAAAAAGCTGGAGTTAGCATATTGTGATGCACAGCTCCATATGTGCCTTTTACCCTGGGAAATTATTTTAAAGAGGAGATTCGAAAAGAAAATTTGTGGTTCATTTTGTTTCATGAATTCATTTCTGTGGAAACAACTGTAATCTTTGTGGGTGATGATGTAGTTATGAGTTTGACAATCCTGCAGTATCCTTTAATTTGGATATATTCTTGCATAGCATGTCAAGCTGTGGAATTGAACTCAACCCACTACTTCCCTTTTCCTTACCTGATGTTTTATGGGCATTGCCGTACCTTTTTCTTCTTTTCCTACCATGGCATTAGCTAATCGCAAATCTTACACCTTAACAATTTCTCGCCTGCTTACATCAAATCTTGTCGAGTCCAATATTATCGGGTTTAATTTTTGCTTATTGATTTGTCAAATTGAGGATGTACTCTCTAACATGCTACTGTTTAGTATTTATTTACAGATTTCATTATACTTACTACACATTGACGTTTTCGTTTCTCCTCCCAGCAATCGATCGGCAGCATTTCTGCATTTGGTAAAACTTAACAAAGCACTTGCTGATGCTGAATCTACAATCTCTTTAAAGCCAGATTGGGAAAAGGTAAACGTATTGCATTGAAATGTGTCTCTCATCCTTCAGTCCACACAACATTAAAAATGCTGGTAAATGTGCCGTACCTGCAGGGTTATTTCAGGAAAGGGTGTGTCTTGGAGGCTATGGGAAACTATGAGGATGTATGATTTACTTTTCTGCCTGTTTCAAATCTAATTTCTAACATCATCGATTGGTATTGATATTAGCTTATTTTTTAGGCCTTAGCTGCTTTCCAATTAGCCTTGAAGTACAACTCACAAAGTTCCGAGGTGTCAAGAAAAATCAAGAGGCTCACACAATTGGCCAGGGATGAGAAGCGAGCTCAAGAAGTGGAAAATATGAGATCAAATGTTGATATGGCAAAACATTTGGATTCAGTCAAATCTGAATTGGTTAGTTTGGCTTGTCATGGAGATGAGTCAGTATCTGTGCTTGTTACTGTTCTCAATTAGTTTCTGACGCTATCCTCGTTTGCTGTATTCTGAGTTATTATATCATGACTCTCATTATATGTTTGGAGGAGTAAGTTGGAGTATTTCTAGTCATTCTTGGATTTAATGATCAGTCCTGTGTATGCACCACGTGGTTATGGAAGATCCTAAATACCATATATTTTTCCCATTTGATGTTCTTTTTTTACACTATTTTTCACTTCTATGTTTGGGTGCCCCCTTCAAGTTCGAGTAATTATTTTTTTGCAATTGCAGGGTGGAAAAGATGGTTGCAATGAGATCTTTGCTTTTCTAGTTGAAACAATGGAAACAGCCGTAAAATCTTGGCATGAAACTTCTACTGTGCATCCTAGAGTACACTTCCTGCTTGACAAGGAAAAGACGGACACTGAGAAATATGCGTCAGCTGTTAATATCGATAAGGTGTTGAACTTTGGTATTTCAAATTTTGCAATAATTTTGTATTACATAATTCTCATTTGGGTATGGTTGTCTGAAAACTTTTATTCTCTTTCATCTGATGTCTCAAATTAGTATGGCCTCAACTGCGTTAATTTGTTCTCAACTCAGTGCATATTCTTATTAGCTAGACAATCATGACTGAATATTACAACATTAATTTCCCTGCCTGTGCCAGGCATTTGAATCACCACATACACATGGCAGCTGTTTTTCATTCCTCAGGCAGTATGCTGAAGATGCTTTCTCTCGAGCTGCTTGCTTAGTGGCACCGAAAGGCATAATTTCCTATCCTCAGGTAACTTCTCTTTCGAACGCCAGAGACCCATTTGATATTATTACCTTAACAAAACAAACATCTGGAAATTACTATTAACTTTTTTATTCAAGATGGCAAATATGAGATAAAGTGTCTCGTATTTCTTCCCTTCTTTTACAGGTAAAGTACATCCACCAGAGGCAATTTATTATAATCCAAGAAATTATTTTGAGCAGTAGAATGTGAAAGGAGTAGGTGGTCATAATCAGAAAAGAAGAAATTGCAGTTGGTCATATACAGCCACCGGCCTAAAAGATTTGAACCTCATATATTGTTCTGAGTTCTATGATGGAGTTAGAAACACACTTTATCAGACCAAAATTTTTCGTCCAAGTAGCCATGGAACATTTTTTATCATGCTAAACAAAATCGAATATTTCATTTTTATTTTTGTGTTCGATACAACAATAGGTAGGATGAGTTGGATGCACTTGTCTGAGGTAAGGTTGTAAAATCAAATGACATGTCAGCTAGACTTTCATTTACAATTTGATTTTAGAATCCAGTTATCAAAATCTAATCTCTTTTCAATGTGACCATCAAATTTGAGTTCTGTTTCTGATATAGTCTCCTTTTGTAGGTGTGGAAGGGTCAGGGATCAAGAAAATGGAAGCATGGACAAAATGATGGTTTCTTTTTACAATTTGAATCGCCTCTGCTTCGAAAAATATGGTTTGTTCCAAGTTCTAGTGAGAAAGGGCAAATCTTGTGCAGGTCTGTCACTCTCTCTGTAGCACAGACAGACATTTTATGAGCTAAACAAGCCTAATAGCTATTACAGCAATCAATTCCTGCATAATTACTGTAGCCGTGACAAAAATGACAATAACTCGTTCAAAAGCCTAAGAAATATGTATATAGTTTATGAATAACCAGGACAACATCTATGAAAATGGTGGGGTTCTGTGCAACGTTGTATCACTGTCTTTGCATGTATTAATCGTGAAATTTAAGATGCATATTGATTACCAATATTCTGATGAACTTTTATATTCACTTAGGGATCCTATAACCTTGGACATCAGCGTGCATGAAATTCTCCCTCGTTTATTCAAGTGAGAGTCTTGGACGTGCACAAGCCATGTTCTTTATCCTTGATGTATAATTCATTGGTTGTGCTGTTGGAGGCAATTACCGAGTCTGCAATTAAAATTAGGCCATCGCCTCAATCTTGGCAATCTTTTTGGTACTTGGAGCCATTCCACCCATATTCAAGCAGAAGTATCCAAATCCAGACGTTCATACTCTGGACTATGCAAGATCTCTGAATCTGGGAGCAATTGCCATTTCGAGAAGGATAAAAATTTATAGCAGTGGTGTGTATTATCGATTGTGCGGCTTGAATTCGACTTTGTTTTTCGGTAAACATTTTACTTGATTCTGTAATCGGTTGATCAATCTTCCTACTTTTCATTCAATTGTTCATTACAGTATAGAACTTTTGATCGCTGGGTTCTCCCGATGTTTCGCAGCTGGTTACCGAAGATTCAAATTTTAGTTGGTTTCACGTTCTTTAAGATTAAAATTGATGTGTTCTTTTGCTATATTACGTGGTTAGAGCGGCTGAAATCGATTGAAATTAGTAAGTACTTGGATTCGATTGAAATAGCCAAATCCATAAATAACTCTATATATTAAATCATACTATGAGATCAGATCAAAAGTGAAGAACCCGGTTTTGCATTTATTAGCTCGTCAGCCCATCAACCAAATTATTTCACAAAATTATCCCAACTTTTTTTCCGAAATATACCTAAACAAAAGTATACGTGTCTTGACATAGAAGTTGTCCATAGCACCTTCTTTTCCCATTCCCACGTTCTGGTTTTTCGACTTAATCTGTGCAAAATCTCCGCAGGGAACTCTTCCTGTACCATTAGACACAGAGAAAACTCACAGGCTAACTCCAATCCCCTGTTCTTCTATTCCACTTCATTATTAATTTGTATAGCTTCATCATGGCTGCGATTCGTCACGCTGTTGTTCCTGTACTTATTCTTGTTCTTCAATCCTATATTGGCACATCCAGTTCTGCCCCTTTATTTGGTGTGTCTCCTATTCTTTCTGTGTTCATTTGGACGGGATTGGCGTCCGCATAGGAATATATTTTCTCTGTATTAGATTTTCAGGAAACATGTTTTTCTTTTTCCAAGACAAAAAGACTTTTACTCCTTAGGTTTTAATGAATTTTGAGAAGATGCTAACTGTCGGTGCATGCAGGGGACTTGTGCCAAGAAAATAATCTGTGCGGGAAGGGAAAGTGCATAGCTTCAAACATCTCTTTTGGTTATAGATGTGAATGTGATTCTGGTTGGAAACAAAGTGGTGACCGAGACGATGAATCTCTCAAGTTCTTGCCTTGTGTGATTCCCAATTGTAAGTTCTTTTGCTTCCAATATTAAATGCCAATTTCCAGAAAAATACGTGGAAACGTAGACAATTACTCGATATATATAGCTATATATATATACATAGCAAGAAATCCAAATCCCATATTGTTCAAGTTTGTTGAGTTAACAATAATGGCTATTTTGAACGAGTGAAGGGATATTTGATATCTCCACAGATTGCTGCACATGTTCGAATATTTCGAACAAACTCAAGACTTGATTCGAAAGAGATTTTAGCATAAACTATAAAATACCGAGCTTCATATATCTATATAGTTGTTATATTAGATCATTAAAATGTTTGTTCGCCCACGTGAGAATTTCAAAAATCTAAATGGTAAGTAGTCAGATGATGGGATGAATAAATGATCGTGTAATATAAGATAATATTGTGGCAAGCAAAACTAATATATTTTTTTTGTTAATCAGGTTCAGTCAACAACAACTGCGCCTCCGCAACGGCGCCTAACAACAGCCAGCCGACTTCATCATTCTTGGATCGTACCTACTTTTCTTTAATACCCTTAATTCACATATATATGATTAAATTCGTATCTATCATACACACTGCGTATATATAAATATCTATCTGTATGTTGCAATGTAAGTTGTTTATTATTTCATAAATTTGCCACACGTAGCATGCTTCTGGACCAACTGCGGAGGTGGGAAATGCGTCAAAACCTCGGCATTCAGATCCACCTGCCTTTGTGAAGACGGCTACTACAATTTGTTCAACGCCACTAACTTCCCATGCTACAAACAATGTAAGAATACACACACACAAACAACCATACCATACGTACAAATATATATATATATGTGTGTGTGTATACACACTACACACACGCATCCACACATAGGTATCGATATACTAATTACTTTATGCATGGTTTTCGCCGTTCGCGATGCTGTCTCCCTTTAGCGGAGAAAGAAAAGAAAAGAAATTTATAGATGTATGTACCAAATCTCTATGGTATATATAAAAAGCAGTATAAAACACCACCCAACCACCCCTTCCCATGGGTTAAAGCAAATACCATGGGATAAAATCTTGTCAACTAATCTATATTTCGAACATATCATATAATATGATCCTTTCTCGTGGTACGATGAAACCATTCATAAATTTGCATACGATTAATTTCAGAAAATTAATTAGAGGATATAATTGTGTTGAAATAGGTGCATTCGGAGCGGATTGCGCACATCTTGGAATCAACATCGGCGGCGCATCAAATTCAACTTCCAATGCAACCCCGGGCACTAGCTACGGTAAGACAATTACAGATTCCTTCCATCCGTCTTTATCACATTAAAATAGTTATATATATCTTGTGATTGTCTTTTCTATATATAACAAAAAGCTACTGATCAATCCCAAGGCGTGAATTTTGAAGACTGTTGGTTTGATAATGAAATTAGTCTACTTGTGATGTTTTCAAATGTATTATTCCATAGATTGCTTGCATGCATAAAATGGCTTCTCAAATGTCGTCATGTTACACCTTCTCTCTGATCTATGATATATGTTTTTTTACATATACCTAACGTCACACGTATGTTTTTTTGGTCGATGTTCACATCCCTTTGCATATATATTTTTAAAATGTTGCATGCTTTCATGGATATATGATTTTGTGGATGTGGAACACTCAAATGGAATTTTTTGGAAGGGAGTATCTCTAGGTTTACTTTCAAACTAGTCGACATTTTGATTTTCTGAAATTGTATCTTTGAATTTCAATGCGGTTTCTAACATTTTTCTTAATGTATAAATGGTTGTGATGTGCTAGGAGTAAGCCATATCCAGAGGGCTGGAGTTGTTTCTTTGAGGTGCATGATGACAATTTTGGCAATGCTTGTGTGCCAGCATATCTAAACGATAATCTAGGGTATATATTATTTTCACAGCATGTGACATAGGTTGCTAGTACAATTTTTGTATTTTTACAATAAGCTTAGTCCAACCTATATGTATAATTACGGCTATTCAATAAATGAGCACAAGCCCAACAATATACATAAATTATATTTACAAAAAGCCCATGGTTAGACTGGGCAACAGCTCAACAATAGCCCTCACATAGAAACGTCACTGAGTATTACTGTTAGAGTTACGTTGCATCTATTTATAATAAAATTTCGCAACTTTAAAAGATAAGGATTACATCTTATCTTAACAAAGAAATATACCAACTCTGAATGGTTTTTTAGTTTTACGGGAATGTTTAGGATCTATAATAAGATTTATATATGTTGGTAGAAGACCAAATTAATAGACAAATTAAATTCACTGAAAATGCATTGGCCAAGTTTAAATTCGATCCACCATATATCAATAAGGAAAAAAATATGTTAAAATAGTAAAAAAAAAGAAAATATGATTCGAGCCATGGCCATACATCTATGGATTTTGACATTTGCATTGTTTCTCCCTCCATGATTTGGAAAAATAATGCTTGATTATCAACACATGATACAACTTGAATTAAGATATAAGAGATCAACATAATCTAATATAGAGTGTTTCTCTATATATATCGGCATCCGTCGGGTTCATGCCACCAGCACTCCTCATACGGGGTATGTCTTATCCTCGTATGAGAGTGTGATATACATCTCATCATGCACGATATATATGTTTACGAGCAATCTCGTGAACATAAATATTTAACCGGTGCAATGGTGTGGAAACAATTTCGGATCAATATGATGTAGTAATATCAACTTTTATATTTATATTAAGCAATTGTCCCTGATTTTATTAAACGGATTTGTACATAGATGTATTTGAAAGAATAGTTATTTTGAGCTTACGTTTGATTTCATGCGATACCCAATACCCCAGTGATATCAATTATTTCGTTACCAGAGGGAAAAGAGTGAATTTTTTTTAACTCAAAGTGTCAATTTAATTTGTCAATCTCGCTCGCCCGTGATTTCTGAACTTGCTCCCCGTACAAGAATAAATGAATGAGTTGAGATGAAAGACAGACCATCCTGCACGGCCGTTGCCGGTTATAGGCGGCGCAACTGCATCATCATCATAGAGCACCAGACTAACCCTACATGGAAATCAAGCCTGAGACTGCATTAAATCTTTCTGATCAGTAGCCCTCTGTTTCTTTCTCAATCTCGGCTTTTCGCCCTTTCTCCATCACATCGCCCCTTCATTACTTGGAAGCTTTTCTTACCTTTGTAAACCTTGGGGTATACACATGTACAAATAATAGGTAAAAAAAATTGATAGATAATAGTTTTCATATTTGGTCTTACTAAAGTGAAATTTGCCTTTTTTTTCCAGTAATTTGTATTTTTTCTTTATTATTTTTAGTTTGCATGTTTTCTTTATTTTCGATCCTTTTTTACATAGTACATAAATATAGGATAAAAATGAAAAAAAAATAAATAAACTTTGAGACTAAAAAACTCAAAAATATACAAGTTACATAAAATAAAATATAATGGTAAGAATACCAAAATAAAAAAATTAATACAATTTAAAGAGTTAAAAATATAAATTTCTTTTTCAAAGGAATACATCTGAATTAATATATTTGACGTGAATCATTAATTATGTTTTTAAAAATAATTCGTTTCGATTGATGTATAACTAAAGTTTCTGAATCAGCATGTGCTGTAACGTAAAGATAATGGAATATTTCGTTTTTCTTTAATTTATTTGTTTTTCCAATTTTCCAATTGTTGATAAATTTATGGTCGTGATCCAATAAATATGCCATTTCATTTTAGTCATTATCATCTACATGGTGATATAATAGTGGAAAATGGTGACAAAACTTCGAAATAATTCAAGTGTTAAAATATTGTTGAAGTATCCAGCACCGTCTCAGTATCTCGGAAAAATGTACTATGATGGGAAAAGACACAGGTAAAATATTTAGTGGGACTAAACTAAAAAATATAGGACAAAAAAGTTTGATATCTGCTAAATATTTAGTGGGACTGAACTAAAAAACATAGGACAAAAAAAAGTTTGATCTGTAAAAATAGTTATTGCCTAATGCCTATAACGTGTGGACTTGATTTGTCTATACAATGTTGACCAAATGTTGGACTAGTGCGGCTCTAATCAACGAGTCAAATGATTATAAACTGTATTATTGTTAGAATAAATGGTTAAATTAGCTGAGAAAAAAAATGTATACTGGATAAACAATTGGCTATCTTGTCTTCCACTAAATTAACAAGTTTTTCAAAGCAACTACATTTTCGGGCAGCCCAAGTGTAATGGGGGCTGCATGTAGGTCTCATGCACCTAGGATATGGTTGATTTATCAATATCTAATCAACGAAAAGATTGGATTTTATTTTTAGGTTAGAGTTTTGTCAGCATCTGTCTCTATTTCTTTCAAATCAGTCGCAGCCTAGCTCTCCCCCACTGCAATTAATTAATCGGTGGAATTAATCTGTTCCTCACATATATCACAATCACATTAATATGATCCTGTATTTCTTTGATCGCGACCTTAAATGTTATTACATTATATTTGTAATTAAAATCTGTTTTTCTTTTTGAGAAAATAACAACTTCGTATATAATGTCTGAGTATTTAATTCATGGGACCCTGTTTTAAAGCGAAAGTACGAGATGTAACATGGAATTTGGAACCCGAGAATTGAAATATTCATTACAAAGGTTAGACTGTATTTGTTTATGAGTATTAATTACATAGTGATATGTCGTCTATATATTTCATTTGATTGAGAGAGATGGGGTGGGGTGGCTCCAAAGTGATAGATCATCACAGTAAAAAAACTTAAGTTAAACTTAATGACGTGATAAGACCCTCTACTGACCCACTTCGATTTTCTTAATCACAAGATCACTTTTTGTTCTTTTTGGGGAGTGGCCAACAATTATATATATATATAAAAAGTTTTGTAAAATTTTTCACATTATACACACGCAGGTATATGTTCAGGTTTCAAGAAATTGAAGAGAATAATTTAGATACGTATGCAATTCAATAAACCCTATTGATGATAATATTTATTTACATATTCATTTCTAAAAAATTTCTTGTTACAATCGGATTTCAGCTTCTATTACCTTACGCATAAGAGGTGCAATGGAAATTAAGCTCGTAAAAAGTGAAATTCCACCGGAAGCAAAATGGGTTGAGTGACGTCATATTCTAGAACAAAACTGCCACCGGAGGCCAAATAGATTAAGCGACAGAACGTGAAAACGACCAACGCACCACCTCTATCTCGATGGAAGTGAATTGCAGGGATATTCCAAAATACCTGACCACAAGAATAAATAAAACCAGAGGCTTCGACTGGCATAAGATGAAACAAGAGAAGGGGATGATGAGATTGCCACCCACGCCCCCGGCATTGGGCCCTAAAATAATAGCGAGCCTCTTTAATTCAGTACTCAGTATCGGAATATATGCATGCATACATAGAAAAGCCATCATCATCACACGCTGTGCGTGCGCTAATTTTGCAAGTGGTACCACCAACCTTTGATAATAATGCATAAATAAACGAGCCTTTTGTGTCACACGGGACACTTCATTCTTCATTATTCATTCCCACTTCATACTATACAATGGAAATCATCCAAGAAACTTATGATTATCTTACACGGTTCACAAAGATGCCACGGTTTTTTTCTCATACGAATTCGACACACGAGGTAAAAAGAACACGTTGATGTCAGTGAAAAAGGTGGCTAATATATTTAATACATCAAAGTTGCGGAAAATGGAGGTGAATTTGGTCCAGAAGTGAATGATTGTCGGTCGGGGGTGGGGGCCTGCAGGGATGTTTATTTAAGACAACTGTATAAAAACGAAGTTACCTCCCCGTTGTCGAATACAAAATTTTACTGGGCACACACATTTCATCATTGCTCGTTAATAAAGCACGGGTCAGCATGGATTATAATCTGAGCTGCTGCAGATTAATTTATCTTCGGTAGCTCTTTTGTTCCTATTTTATAAAATTCGTTAAGAAAAAATTTGATGGTGCAAAGTATTATAAATCCAATCATCCACCATCACCACTCATCTTCATGGGGTCTTCTTTGTTCGAAAAGCTGTTGGTATGAGAATCGAACCTATACCGTGTGTGTGCTTTGGGTGTTGCGTAAATGGGGTATTTAACCTATGGACGAGTATACTTGTAAATAAATGTAACAAAGACAAGTGAGTAAATTGATTGGTCTTGCATTGATGGGTCATCAGTTAAGGCATAGAATAGACACCACATGGTCCCTATACTTAATAATCTCTAGACTAGATTTTGGGTAATTGATTCACGGGTTAAGTATGTCCGTTCTCTCCATGCTCAATTATTTTCTCCCTAGATGAACAGATTCGCAAGAAAAACAATGAATTGACCTGTTATCATTAAGGTGGTATTAAGAAATTTGATAGAGCCAAATTATCTCGGCCGAGAGCTACCACCACTTCGAGAGCTCGAGCGTTGGGTCGTCGGGCGTCTGGCGTCGGGCAATGGGAAACGCTTCTTCTTGATATCTGCAACCACAAATCACAGGTCAGATGACGTCAGAAGTGTGTCCGGTGAAACCCTTATGATGCTTAAGTCAGACATGATGTGGGAGAGAAAAGAGAGCAAAAATATATGATGTGAGAGCAAGTGAATGCGAGAATGAATGTGTGTGTGAAGGTGGGAGCATACCTAGTATGTATAGAGGGACAATGGTGGTGGGAAGAGAATATCTCGACGAATATTCTCCGAGATCATCGGATCCTCTCGCTTAAATAAGAAAAGCCATATCTTCCCAGGATTCTTCAAATAAGGAAAGACGTATCTGGGTGGGACTCTTCTTGCCATAACAATGTCATCGGGAAATACTCTCGAGCTGAGCACGAGTCCTCGGGCAAACTCCCGATCACAGAGCGAGTCCTCGGGCCAATCCCCGATCTCGGAAGCGTAGGTCGGGCTTGGAGTGTGCTGCTCGGTCCTCGGATCCCGAGGTGATAATAGGGGGCATCAAAATTGTTTGAATTTTTATATTTTGTGGCATGTATAGGATGCGGGAATTTATTCATTACTATTGAAATAATTTCACCATTTGGAAATAATGTTGTGGGAAATGTGGCCCAAGTCCCTTGTTGGCCCGCTCTCTTATTTTACCCGGTCCAAGCCCATGCCATACTTACCATCCTAGTCGCTGATTTTCTGGCGTGAATCTTGGCCCTCCATTAGTTATATACCCCTTGCCCTTTGTGTGTATGGGTGACACATTATACACTACCCCTCTTCTCTCGTGTAACCCTAACCCTACTTCGTTCTCCGCCGCCTCTCTTCTTCTACGACTCTCTGTGAGCGTTACCGGTGATATCTCTGTGTGAGATCTTCGATCTCCTCTTGTCCGAGACTCCGTCTCAGTTCTGTGAGAGTCGGGACTCTAGAGATCTGGGGCTTGGGCTTGGGGTTTGTACCAGAGACTGCATGGTAGCCTTCGTGCGTTGCTATGGCCTCCGGTGGGTGTCTGGCTGGGTTCTGAGTGTTACCCTCTCCTTACTTGCGTCCTGCTTCGAGCTCTGTTGTTGCTGGTGTCTCTGTGATAGGGTATAGGTTCGGTGACTGAGCCAAATCATCAGATCCATCTAGATCTGGCCCTCGGCTGTTATTGTGTTTGCATATCCCCACTGTTTACTAACGTGGATCCCCTCTGGTGTCCCACGGTCACTGTTTGTTGGTGTTTTCTTTGTTGTTGCAGGTACACTGAAACACAACAAATGTCGTACATTAATTTTTTTTTTATATTAGCAAGTAACATATTATTCCTTATATTCAATTTATTTAGGCTTGTGTATGTTCTCGTATGAACTAACAAAATATTTGGATATGTAAATAAATCGGAGTAGATTGATAAAAGATTAGAAAATATGATACTAAGCTTGGATGGAAGATATTTTTAACGTTTAGGAAGTGGAGTGGAATTTAGGAATGTGAACTGTCACGTTTAAATATCCGATAATTTAATAAATTTAAAATTCATTATTTATGTGAGATGAGGTTCTTAGGATATCACCAACAAATCCTTCAAATAGGCAGCGAAAACATTAATTTATGGAATTTGGTGGTCCGACCAAGGAACTAGTGTTGCAAAATAAACTTATACATGTACGAACACTTTTTAAATATAAATATAATCCAAACGAGCTATACATTGAAAATGACTAAATTATTAAATAACTTGGTCAGTTGGTCTTTGAATAATAATAATAATAAATTTATGTATTATAATGTTTTAACCCTCTTAAAAACTATATTATTTATTATAATAAATATCTAAACTTACTGTTATCATTCTTTCAACATATTTAATAATTAAATTGAAAAAATATATATAAATCATAAAAGAACTTCTCACATATTTTTCTCACCATCTCATATCCTGCCATCCTTCATTTCATTATTTATTATATAAACAAAAATTATAATTTCTTTTACATTTAAATTTTTTTAATAATATATAATATTCTATTTTAAGTACTGTAATCCATATACTCCTTGCACTTGCAATAATAACAATAAATGTTTAAACACTCGCAATTGGAAGGAAACTCATTCTATCCAACTGTGTGATCTTGAGCTTATTAAGTTCTACTTTTTGATAATGGCTAAAATGTAAAATAACGTGATCAGTTGATCGAGATATACATTGAGAATAACTATAAGTGCCCTTCAAAATTTTTTAAAAGATATATATGACTATTATAAAAGAATTAAATCTTATTTTATATCAATGCTTATAATCTATATTGGTCATGTAATAGCGGACATTCAAACTAATACACACTACATAAAATATATTTTACATATAATAAATATTTATGTAATTTGATTGTCTATCCTTCTAAAATATAAAGTTTTATTTTTGTTCTAAACAAAAAGAAACTTAGTATAAGGAGTATAATAGTAATTTGATTCCTTTAAATATTAATATTAATTTACATATAATAATATATCATACCACCCAACTACGACTCTATATAAATACATCACCACCCCATTTGCACTTCCCATTAGAACACTTTTTAACTTGCTCGATCTTTTCTTCCATTTCCACTGAGTATATCTCCCACCATTTCTTCTCATGGAGAAGCCTCAACTCCAGCCAATTTTCAGGCCCCCAGAGACTCCAACTGAGCCGATGGAGTTTCTAGCCCGATCGTGGAGCATCTCAGCTCTTGAAATCTCCAAAGTTTTAGCCCCCCCACCACCTAAGCTTCTACCTAAGAACAACGCACAACACGGCGTCGTTAGAGGTTTCGGCGGAGCCACCATTCAAGAAGATGCCTCCGCCGAGATGGAGGCTGCTTCAGCCACTGTTTCTGGGAACCCTTTCTCCTTTGCTTCTTCGGAGACGTCTCAGCTTGTCATGGAGCGCATTATGTCCCATTCTGTAAGTAAAATTATACTTTGGCCTATTCGTGCATGTGGGTGATTTCTAGAGTTTGTCTTTATTTGCAGGAATTGTGGTTTATACTTTTATGTCATTAGCTTGATTATTTATGCCTATTTTTTGTCAATGTCTGTGTAAATGGAGTTGCAAACATTCGAGTTTTAAACTTCTTCAAATAAAATTCCAATTTCTTTTGTCCATATTTCTACCTGTTGGAAGTCTGCGGTCCTTTTTGTTGGCTCTTCTATTTTTTTAGAATTTTGGTACTATAAACTCTTTTGGAACATTGCTGCTCTTTTGTTTGTGTTCGTTCTGTTTGATTGTGTTCGAGTGGGGTTATTTCTCTTGGAGCCTATTATCGTGTAAGATGACAATTTTCATATAGAGAAATATTTATTTCAACGTGTTTTATGGGAAACAGAGAGTTTCTTGGAACTTCAAGCTATTAAGAAATATTTATTAATTAGGCTGCAGTAATATATTTTTTTAAGAAAACTTGATGACCGCAATACCCTTGATTCTTGTGTTTGGTTTGATTCTATATTTCGAGCTTCATTCCGTTTTGTTTTGTTTTGTTTTTTAACAATTTTATTCCTAACATCCCATTTCTTAAAAATTTGAGCCTGATTTTCTGTTTAAAAAAAGTATACTAATATGATGTATGTACTACATTTGCAGCAGGAGGTATCACCACGCACTTCAGGAAGGCTATCCCACAGCAGTGGCCCTCTCAACGGAGGCCAGAGCTGTGGCTCTCTAACTGACAGCCCCCCTGTCTCCCCCTCTGAAATTGATGACTTCAAGGTCTTAAACATTCTCGCATATTTTTTCATCTGTCCTCGTATTGGTCGGCATTTATTTACTCATCCCGTTGTTGTCTCCCTCAAATTCTTTTGTTGGAATTTGAGCTCCCTCTCCTTAAAAGATTTCATTTTTTTGGTTATTTTGAGGTATGGTCACCAGACACAAGTTTCTGAAGCTTACGAGACAAAGGGACAGCATATTTAAGCTTTCTCTTAAATCTAGAAACATACTCCTAATTGGTGAAAGAGCAACTCGTTCACATCTTTCCTTATTATATACCCACCAAGAATGGCTCACTTATTAATAATCTGTCATAGTCTTGATTTTTTTTTTTGTTTCACGTATCGTGTTAATGCTGTTGAAGTAACTGCAGATTAAAGGGCTTTGTAAAAAAGATGTCTATGTTGAATAACATTTTAGGTACTAGTAGATCATAAGGAGAAAATCAAAGTGTGCAGAATAATTGCAGAATTATGGTACATTTATACCCTTTTCTTTGATTGTCAGAAGTTGGCATAAAATTTAATAATCCCAACATACGATTCATCTAGCAATAAATCAAGGTAATTGTGGAATTTATGACGAGGGGGCAACAACTATTTCGGCTTGTGGTTCAATTTGATTTCAGAGTATAGACCATACTCTCAGGCAAGAGGACTGGTCCATCCTTTGGTGGGGTTGGTCTAGTGTGTTCATTTATGAATGTAATGCATCCTACGACACTACAAACAGTTTGTATTATACTCACATGGATATCATTTAATACAAAGTAGATGGGATTAAATAAGTTAGGAAAATTTGCGTGTTTGAGTTTCGAGTAAAAAGATTTTGAGCGTTAAAGCTTAAGCTCGAGTGCTGTAAACTTTTTTTCAATAGAGATATGCCAAACTGGTTGGACAGGTTCGCGAGTCGTATTCTGGTTCGTTGACCTCTAGTTACACCCTTCGTGCACATACAGCAAATTGAAACTTGAATAGCAAACTTGGTGAACTGAATCATACTCTGGGCCATTAGTTTAAACACAAGCCTAGACGTTTTCGAAATTTGGCTAGGATTCCACATCATAAAGCGGGATTGAGTTTTTTTGCATGTATGGTCAAAATTTCTTTGATATTTTGTGGTGATACTGGGTACGTGCATGCAGTACTCTCAGTTAATCACTACCACGGGCAACCAGTACAAGGCCGGTGCTGTCAATGGCACTGGGCTTGGTGGTGGAGGAAAAACTGTGGGGAGGTGGCTGAAGGATCGAAGGGAGAAAAAGAAAGAGGAGGCGAGGGCACACAACGCTCAGCTTCATGCTGCCATTTCAGTGGCAGGGGTGGCGGCCGCTATTGCAGCAATTGCAGCCGCCACTGCTGCATCATCCGCAGCAGGGAAAGATGAAAACATGGCAAAAACCGACATGGCGGTTGCATCGGCTGCCACGTTGGTGGCTGCACAATGCGTTGAAGCTGCTGAGGTTATGGGTGCTGAGCGAGAAAACTTGGCTTCTGTAGTGAGTTCAGCAGTCAATGTTCGGTCAGCCGGTGACATTATGACTTTGACGGCCGCCGCCGCCACGGGTATTCCTATTAAGTTCAAATAATGCTGAATCTAGGTACTCAGATAAACTTTGTGACTATTCTTTATACTGATTTGCATTGTCTTTTTAGCTTTGCGTGGTGCTGCCACCTTGAAGGTAAGGGCATTGAAGGATGTGTGGAATATTGCAGCAGTGATCCCAGTGGACAAGGGGATGGGAGCTACAAATAATGGGAGCAATGGAAGTTCGAATGGTAGTTTTAGTGGCGAACTTGTTTCCGAAGAAAATTTCCTTGGCATTTGTAGTAGAGAACTGCTCGCCAGGGGCGGCGAACTTCTGAAGAGAACCCGAAAGGGTAAATACAAATATTAATCAAATCTCATTATTACCTGAAAATTGGCCACTTTCAGGTTTATGAAATTCCTGCTTATTTAAGGTATTGTCCTGTCATGTTTCTTGACGTTTTTCATTTGCTATGCTAATTGCAGGTGATCTTCATTGGAAAATTGTGTCCGTTTACATTAACAGAACGGGAGAGGTAAGACTTTTTTCTCCATGATTGAACAATCAATCCCGCTTTCAATTTACTCGAGATGATACAGATACCGTAGAGTACACTTTACATCTCAAGGACAGCGGTTAAAGTTTTAAACATATTGAATCTGCTTTATCACTTTATCTCGTGATCTGCAATCAGAATTTTTCATTCAAATTTTGCAGGTTATGCTAAAGATGAAGAGTAGACATGTTGCTGGGACCATAACCAAAAAGAAAAAGAGTGAGTATTTATTCTGATTTATTTGTATACTTTTGTCTTTTCACTCATGATGAGAGCAGAATTGGAGGTGGTGGGCTTCCTTCTATTTGGGGATTTGAGAAAGTAGTTTGCGATTTAGTGGGAAAAGGACCAAAAAAAAAGTTGACATACTTATATTTATTTTCTTGTCTCTTTTGAACTATCAGATGTAGTGTTGGAGGTGTTGAAGGACATTCCAGCTTGGGCCGGCCGCCACTTGCTCGAAGGCGGTGAGCATCGTCGATATTTTGCGCTGAAGACCATTGCACGAGGGGTCGTCGAATTCGAATGTAGGAACCAAAGGGAGTATGATATCTGGACTCAAGGTGTTTCAAGATTACTCACAATCGCAGCAGAGAAGAACAACAGACACAAGATTTAATGTCCGATTGTTAACAAGTCGATCAATGATTTAGTAAATAGGAGAATATGTCTCTTCTCTTAGGCTTGAACTGACTAAATGTTGATGATTTTTGGGTGGTATTGGTTTTTCTTTTTTATCCCTTGTGTTTCTAATGTAAAAATGGGATATGGTTGTCTAAATGAAGTATTGGTGGTTGTATTTGATGAATTATTAGGTTGATATTGAATTAAGGCCAAACTATCTATATATGTGTATAAATTCGAAGATCAACATGAAAATCATCCAATCTTCCACAGTAGAATATATAAACTAATAATTTTGGAGTTGTATTTTTAATTTGAAATGTTGGCGAAGTAGACTGACTCGAAAAAAAAAGCAAGAAAACACCATGTGATCAAAGCAATTTTCTCTAAGTTGTGGGGCAGAAAAGGGAAATCTGTGGATTGGGGTCTATCTGGTCAAAAAGGAAGACAGAATCCTTCTTTTGAAAAATAAACAAGTGACCATTTTTATATTCCGCGGGCCTTAAGTTTTTTTAATCATTCAAATGCTTTAGGGGATTCGATCAAGGCTTTGGATTTAGTGCACTTAAAATTTGTCTTAATATGTGATTAGTTGTTTGTGCAATGGAGTTGTTTGGATTTCGTGCAAATTAGTTTATTCCGTTGTCAAAATTATCATTACAGTGACTTAGAATTAATAATATGGTATAGGAAAAGCCCTTCACGAACAGGCAGATTTCCATTATAGGATATCTACGATAATTTGGTCAAACTTTGAGATAATGTGTTCTAACTCTCTTTGTATATTATCTAAAATAATATTAATAAAAAACGTAATAACTCATTATCATAATGGTTCGCATTATTCCTGAATAATGGTTTTCAAGAATTACATCTACTGTTCAAACCATATTCTTTAGATCCTAAAATAATTATATTATTGATAGGTTATAGGCCCAGGTCCAGTTCCACAACGGATCAGGATAATTACCGGTGGTTGGGTCTAATTGCCTGATAATCAATCATCCATTGAGTTGCAAAGAAATGAGCTTCGCTTAGACAATACCCATAAAATATTCAATACTCTTTATAAATGGATAGCTTCACCTCCATTTTAAGGTACATTTTCACAAGGCAGTATGTGGTTATTAAATTATTATAACTTTCGAGCAACCGCTGACTTGAACGTCGGAGGGCCTTCGTCGATATACCTCCCGCGCTTCTGATTTTGCTTTGTGACGGAGGTAACAACCCACTCAGATCATTCGTTGGAGCTCCCGCTGGATAACCAATTTATTCTCTAAACCGTCGATTCAATACATCCGATTTTAGGCTACATCAATTATGGTTCTGAAAAATTCATTCCGTGTGAAAAATATTATCACAGTTCGTAAATAATACTTATATTTACATTTGAATTTGTGTATGGGTACATAACGTGGACCTTGTATATCAAAGAAAGAAAAAGACCCAAAGGAAATAGAACAGAAAACTTGTGTAAGAATGTGAGTCTAAGAAGAATGAAAGCCCAAGATTTAGATTGCATATTGAAAAGTAATAGGGCAAACGGCCCAAATAAGGAGGACAATTTGGGAAAACAAAAGGCATGAGGAACTATTCTCCTACAATTTTGGTTTGTAGCATTCTTAAAAATTCTTTGCAAAATAACCTTCAAATATTCATAAGAAACAAAGATCAATGAAGTTTTAAAAATAAAAAGGTTAATATGAGAAAAATAAGGTCGCAGAGGCAAAATATGAAAGAGATAATAACAACCCCATAAAATTTTTGGGATACAAATTTCCCCTTAATCTTTTTCGTAGTAAAGATGTGCATGTCGTTGAATTATCGATAAAATTCCTTTACGATGTTTATATATTTGAAAATATGTAGCTTATATCTCAAAAGAGAAGTAGTGGAATATTTACATGAAAACCGAAAAGAGTAAAATTTGTAAATATCGATATAAATTATAGAGAAAAACATGGATAACCATAAGTTTTGTAGCACCATATCGTAAATTAGCATACACAATTTTAATATTAATAAAATTATTTCAATTGTACGCTCAAAAAAATATCTTCATAATAAGATCTAAACATGCATTCACACATGAATGGACGAGCTCAAAGGAGAGTGAATCGAAAAAGAAATCTTTATTAATCTTATTTTTTATTTTTCATGATACGCAAACATTATATATTAATAATATATTAAAACACGTGGTTACAAGATATACATAAATATTTTATTACAAATTAATAAACAAATATACATATTTTTTCTAATAGTACGAAGTACAATCTTATGCTTTAACTCAATCCAAATACATATTACACGATTCTTTTTTAAAAGAAAAAATGAAAACAAGAATTACAACTTACCTTCCACCAAACAGGGTCAATATTTTATCATGTGCAGCACTAGCTAGAGATGTATATTAGTCATTCTGAGATACTAAATTAAACATTTAATTATATTGATATCATGTCATCTTGGATATTATTTATAGATTATTTATCTTACAGCAATAAAATTAAAGATGCGAGCTGATAACAGAAAGATCAGAACAGATTAAAAAGATGTCTAAACTGGAACAACGAGGGACGCCTGAGCTGGTACAGTAGAAGACATCTAAGCTAGTACAGTGATTGGACGTCCGAGCTGGTTCAGCAAAGGACAACCAGATCGCAGAGGACACCCAAGCTTGGAGCAAAAGCAGGTCAAGTGCAGATAAGATCAAAAGCAGCTTAGTTGAGAAGCGAACAAAGCAGTTTGAACATAAGTGTATGAAGATTGCATTGTATTAGTTCAAACCGGTTTACTTTGTCCTGTCCACAAGAAGGGGACGTAGGAGATTGAGCTCCGAACTTCCATTAACAAATTTTCAGCGTACATTTTCTTTACTGCTTACTGCATTTAGTTTTCTGCATCTACATATATGTGTTTAAAATCAGAGTTAACCTTTCAATTTACAGAGGGTAAGCGAGATCCGGTAGTTTGATTGCTACCGTTTTTCAAATTAAATTTTTTAATGCACGTAATATGTGTTTTACTGTCCTAATAATCGATATCAAAGCGTTTTTTATATTGATATCCCGTAAAATGAGACCAATAATTAATTTATATAAATGTCAAATATTTTATTAACCATTTATATTACATCTCATTTTATCCTCTGGTCGTTCCCACGGTACAAAGTAAAGTTTTTTTTTTTATTCACACGGACACATTAATTGAGTGACAACCACAATGTCAAATCATATATCGAATCTGTCTTTGGGAGAGAAGAGCAATATATTAACATCAGGGTTCTTTTCGACACCCATCAATGAGAAATTTTTAAAAACAATTTATATATAAGGTAAATAATATTAAATAAAACGAATACTTCCATGCAAACCCAAAATATCACTTGAATTAATGGAAGCCATTAATGCCCATCATGGTAAAAGCTTCATTTAATTGAATTTGTTAATTAATCAAACTATCAACGACGGAAAGATAGGAGTTTGCCCTTGATATGGCCAATAATTGTATTTCCAAAGTCCTTCTCCATCTCCAACATCAATTAAATTACTCGGGTAGATAACCACCGAGAAACGAAAAAGCAGGAACTAAAATTGATGCAAAGTTCATAATAAGACAGTTAAATAAAACAAAACTTTTTTTCAAAAAAAGAAATAGTAAAAAGAAAAGTCTTCTGAAGAATTCGACAGTTTCTGATCGAACTCTACTATACAACTGTGTGTACATGTTCGTGCAATAGTTATGGAACAAAACCAAGTGAATGAAACTGAGAGATTTTGATTCATCAAAGTGACATTGATTTTCCATTTTTTTTCTTCTTCTTCTTCTTCTTTGTTTTTTTCTCAGTGCTAAGGCATGAAGATTTTGTTTCTGCACCTGCATCTCCAGGCTTCTGGATAGTACTCCAATGGCACACTCAAACCAGGCTGAACAGAAACGTGCACCGGTGTACATGGCGCACACCTCCCACACTTGGATCTGCAAGTCGGCGGCGATGATCCAGGCCCGCCGAGTCGCCGCCGCGAGTGCACAACCTGCTCCACCATCTCTTCTCTTAACGTCCTTCCTCCAACACCTGCATATGTACACGCACATCTGGACGTTAAACACTCGAGAAATGACGTTCATATTACACAGTCCATCACACATGGTGATTTTGAGTGCACTTACCGGATTCGAATGATGGGCTGGAGCCAAGAACTGAACCGGAGATCACAAGAAGAATAAACGTAATGGCGGCCAAAGACAGAGGTGATCGGCGGCTGTGGTGGTGCAATATGGCCATTGCTCTATCGGTGGCGTGCGACTGTGGAGGTACTGTGGTGCAGAGGGGAATGAAATACCCGTGGATTAATTATTATATATATATTATAAGTGAAACTAGAATGTGGACTTGTACTTTTGTAGGAATTTTGATTGTAAAAGCTCAGGAAAAGAAGAAAGTCGGAGAAAGGGAAAATTGATTGTGAGTTATGGCTGTTAATTTTTATTGCTGTTATTGTTGCGTGCAAGCGTGTGGATGAGTCCAAGTCAAACAGACAAATCCATGTTCACGTGTTACAATATTTTTGTTACATGCTTTTTTATAAAACTCTCCTATTATTACAATAGTCCTAAGTTTTTGTTGTAAACCAAAAGCTTGCCATCCTAATCCATCGACTCAAACCTCCAATGCCACAAACTTGTTTGTGTTGGAAAATTGACAAGGCCCAAATTAATTAATCGAGTTATAACCGTCCGATTAAAGTCGAAATTGACTTGAAAACTTGAATCTACATTTCGAGTAGATATTTTTGGAATATTAATTTGCTCAAAACCGATTTTAGGTGAATGAGAAATTAATAAATCAATTAAAGCCCATTTATTGGGAATCGTGGGAATCGTGCAGCTGTCCCACATCGGGAATTGAGCCTGGTCAAACCTTCCTTATATATGACTTCGTATTATGTGTAAATAATTAATACAAGTCGTGATAGACCCAAGAAGGTTCCTCGAGGGCGAGTAGGTGCGAAGCCCCTACAAGCCCGCGCCCGTGCCGGAGCCGGCGCACGTCACACTCTCGGAATGGGCGCTTTGAGGCGCACTTTGCACTTCGCACGTACGAATCGTCGCGAGGAGCTCTTAAATTTATGCACGGGATGACTAGGCAGTGACGTGGCTACGATGTGGCCACAGTGGCGGATGAGTGGGCAGTGACAAGGCTGAATGATATCAACCATTGGATCGGTTATACATTGAAGGGGTGTGATGAATCGCGAAAAGTTGCGATCTGAACCATTGGATGGATTGTGATAAGACACGATCCTGGCCGTTGGTGAAACGATGCAATCTGGAGCGTCTGATCAAGGATCAACGGATGCGATTGGTTCAATCATAGGGTGCATGATGAAGAGTCATGATCCTTCAGAATGGACACAATCTGGACCATTGGATGTAGATCCAATGGCTACGGATCAATTCATTCCTAAGGGTTGTGACTATTCACGAAATGCCCCCTGCCTCTTCATACTCTATAAATAGAACCCCCCAATTCTGAATTCAACACACCAGAAATCCAAGCATTTCTAATCTTCCTCACTTCCATATTCTCTCTACTTTCAGAGTCCAAAAAGCATCTGAAATAGTTCGTTGTTCTCGTAATTTTGTGTGCTCCTATTACGAGAAATTCGTCGTTGTATCTTGAGAAACGATTGCCTATAAACCGTAAGCACCTGGGCGGGGCAAAATCGTTTTAAAGAAATAGTGTTCAACACTATTCTCGACGATCAAAAGTCTGCATTCCAATAAAAGTTCCTACAAGTTTAAAACGATTTTCATCGCTATACTGATATGGCGTCCGTGAATGCAACTGTTTCATCTAATACTGTGCATGGGGAGAAGCCCGAGAAGTTCAATGGCACTGATTTCAAAAGGTGGCAACAAAAGATGCTCTTCTACTTGACAACCTTGAACCTGGTGAGGTTCTTGCGTGAGGATGCTCCCACAGTCTCTGAAAATGAGACTGACAAAGACAAGAGGGCAGCATTCGAAGCATGGGGACATGGTGACTTTCTCTGTCGTAACTATGTTCTTAATGGATTGGACAACTCGTTATACAACGTGTATAGTCCAATGACAACAGCGAAACTGTTGTGGGAATCCTTGGAAAAGAAATATAAAACTGAGGGTGCCGGACTGAAGAAATTCATCGTTGGCAAATTCCTCGACTACAAAATGGTGGATTCCAAATCTGTGATGTCTCAAATCCAAGAAATGCAATTGATATTGCATGATCTGCATGCCGAGGGTATGGAGATGAACGAATCGTTCCAAGTGGCTGCGGTAATTGAGAAACTCCCTCCGTTGTGGAAGGATTTCAAAAATTACTTGAAACATAAACGCAAGGAAATGGGACTTGAAGATTTGATAATAAAGCTGCGCATTGAGGAGGATAACCGAAAGCTATCCGAATCTAAAGGAACGAAACGACCTATTGAAGATGGATCAAACTTGGTTGAACCAAATGCTAGCAAAGGAAAAAGAAAATTCAAAGGCAAGGATAAAGGGAAAGGCAAGAAGTTCAAGGGAACGTGCTACAACTGTGGAAAGCCAAATCACATGGCCAAAGATTGTAGACGACCAAAGAAAGCCAAGAAGGAACAACAAGGAAAAGATGTAGCAAACCATCTCACAACGTCTAACGTCGTGGACATGGAAATGGACCTTGCAGCTGTCACATTTGAGGCCAACATGGTTGATAATCCAAGGCAGTGGTGGGTTGACACTGGAGCTACACGTCACATATGTTCCGAGAAGGCAATGTTCTCAACTTATGTCCCAGTCACTGGAAGAAAGCTCTTCATGGGAAATTCTGCTTCATCAGACGTGGCTGGAAATCCTGATTTTAGATTTTCTGAATAGAGAACTATATATATCAATAAAGTAATGTGAAGAAAAATTAAATAGTGTATCACAACTTAGGAGTTAGTCTCCTATATCTCCACTTCACTGGATCATGTGATTCCTCCATATTTCAATAAAAAAATTTGACATTAGATATAGATAATACACTGGTCATATAACGACAAACACTCCATGTATAGAATAGAAAAACCTCATAATTCACGATATTATTAATCGTTAAAGTAGGTTGAAGTAAATTATAGTTAAATTAAATCCTTTTTCAGAGAGATATAACATAATGGAGGACATTTTTGTTGTAGAAAAAGAACAATTTGTCACTTTTAGCTACTGGATGGAGTTTATCAATCACAATTCAAATCATGAAAGGATCTCATGACTTGTCAATTAATTATATCATATAAAATATAAAAACATTAACATAGTTTATTGTTTACATTACGACATCTAATACTACTATATTATAAAGATTTTACACAATAGTACCCGATTAATCTCTTGCTGTGACCTTTTTTTTTTCATATGAAGGGTAGTTAACTATTAAATTTCATCCCACCTCTTTAAAGCAAACACAAACTGAACGTATACCGATATTTTTGCTAGATTACTTGGACATATATTCAAAAGAAATTATATATACTTCGCTCATATAAATATGTCACATAATTTTTTAAAAAATAGATAAAAGCTTGGTCTATGCAAGAGCAGAAGATATATTTTTGTTTATATAACATATTTATATGTGGAGATATATATCAGCAGTAAATATTAATTGCAAGATGCTGTCACCCGCTTGGCAAAGGTTGAGGTACCTAAACCCAAACAAGTTAAAATCGGACCCAAAACGTTCGATGGTATCTTTATTGGGTATGCCAATAACAGTAGTGCATATCGATTCTTGGTGCACAAGTCAGACATTCCTAGCGTTCATGAAGATACAACCATTGAATCAAGGAATGCAATATTCTTTGAAAATGTATTCCCGAGAAAAGAGGGAAACAATAAAGAACGTAATGAAATTCAAAGAAATGAAGGTTCAAACGAAAACGAGAAATCGGAACCTAGTTGCAACAAAAGAAGTATTGAGGCTGTTGACGATCAAGATCATGATGAACCCCGTCGTAGCAAAAGGGCTAGGATTGAAAAATCTTTTGGTCCTGATTTCATCTCTTATGTATTAGAAAATGAGCCAAGGACTTTGAAAGAAGCTCTATCAAGTCCGGACGCTCCTTTGTGGAAAGAGGCTGTCAACAGTGAAATCGAATCCATCATGCACAACCATACATGGGAATTAGTAGATCTTCCTCCTGGTACGAAACCTTTAGGATGCAAATGGATCCTAAAACGTAAATACAAGGCAGATGGAACGATTGATAAATACAAGGCTAGATTGGTAGCTAAGGGGTTCAGACAAAAAGAAGGAATTGACTATTTCGATACCTATTCGATCTTCCTCCTGGTACGAAACCTTTAGGATGCAAATGGATCCTAAAACGTAAATACAAGGCAGATGGAACGATTGATAAATACAAGGCTAGATTGGTAGCTAAGGGGTTCAGACAAAAACGAAGGAATTGACTATTTCGATACCTATTCACCAGTGACAAGGATTACATCCATACGAATGTTCATTGCTATTGCAGCACTGCATGACCTTGAAATACATCAAATGGATGTTAAAACGGCATTCTTGAATGGTGAATTAGAAGAAGAAATTTATATGGAGCAACCCGAAGGGTTTGTTGCTCCGGGACAAGAGAAAAAGGTGTGTCGACTAGTTAAGTCACTATACGGACTTAAACAAGCGCCAAAACAATGGCATGCGAAATTTGACAAAGTAATGATGTCAAATGGATTCAAAATAAATGAGTGTGACAAATGCATATATGTCAAAGACACATCTAAAGGATACGTCATTATTTGTCTATATGTCGATGATATGTTGATCATGGGGAGTAATCATGAGATAATAATAGCGACAAAGAAAATGTTGACCAAGAACTTTGAAATGAAAGATATGGGTTTGGCAGATGTCATACTAGGAATTAAAATTCTTAGAACATCTGAAGGGATAGTATTGACTCAATCTCAATACGTGGAGTCTGTGCTAAGAAAGTTCAATGCTTTCGAACTCGCACCAGTGAAAACGCCTATGGACCTGAGTAAACACTTAGGCAAAAACCATGGGGAACCCGTATCACAATTGG
>KQ988202.1:134570-173258 GCA_001598015.1 Dorcoceras hygrometricum
CATGCTGTAATTTTGTTAAACAAAGAAGGAACACAACCAAAATAATGTAAGAAAGAAACCATAGATTACACACTTTAGATTATTACAAGATATAAGATACAACCGCCACCTTCACCAACTCACGACTTGCATCCAAATTAAACAACCATCATCACGTACTTATGACTATGTGGTATTAACCACTTATTGCATGATTTATGATATATCACATACGTTGTTATTCTATATATATATATCATGCCTTGAGATGGTGGTTCTCAATATCATTCGTGAGTTTAATGGCAAGTCCCAGGAGCGTAAGTGGATCTTCGACATCTTCATGAAGTTTCTCATACTCCAGAGTCCATGTCACCGAGTCGATCGCCCCATGCTTGTCCACATGAAATGTTACGGTCAATGTCTTGTAAAGCTCCAGCAGATCACCTTCGATCACTCTAAATTTTATTGATCTCTTTTCTTCATCGATCGATTCCACTATCTCCTTCGCAACTCTCTCCTTGCCATCTTATATAATCACCATGCAACTCAAGTTTTTAGAATATATGAAATTAGTCATCAAAGTCAAGATTAACGAATTCACCGTTGGACAACTTCCAGCCTGGATCGAGTTAGATCAATCTTACAAGACGCATAATCGATCATCATAAACATATACGTATAATTAAATAATCAGATCGATGCATGTAATATAAAGATATATATAAATGTAAATACCGTGAGTGTATTTCCAAACGATAACTGAACCTTCAGTTCCCAACTCTCCTTCATGCAAATCACAGCCTTGAATAAATTCAGGGCTCATTTTGGATATCTCATGCGGCATACTTTTAAACACGTCATGAAACACATCTCCACTGGACTTATTGTTGGAAAATTGACAAGGCCCAAATTAATTAATCGAGTTATAACCGTCCGATGAAAGTCGAAATTGACTTGAAAACTTGAATCTACATTTCGAGTAGATATTTTTGGAATATTAATTTGCTCAAAACCGATTTTAGGTGAATGAGAAATTAATAAATCAATTAAAGCAATTAAAGCTCATTTATTGGGAATCGTGCAGCTGTCCCACATCGGGAATTGAGCCTGGTCAAACCTTCCTTATATATGACTTCGTATTATGTGTAAATAATTAATACAAGTCGTGATAGACCCAAGAAGGTTCCTCGAGGGCGAGTAGGTGCGAAGCACCTACGACCCCGAGCCCGAGCCCGAGCACGCGCCCGCGCCCGAGCCCTCTGTCGCAATGGGCGCTTTGAGGCGCACTTTGCACTTCGCATCGTCGCGAGGAGCATTGAGGAGCTCTTAAATTTATGCTCGAGTGACACGAGATGACTAGGCAGTGACGTGGCTACGATGTGGCCACAGTGGCGGATGAGTGGGCAGTGACAAGGCTGAATGATACCAACCATTGGATCGGTTATACATTGAAGGGGTGTGATGAATCGCGAAAAGTTGCGATCTGAACCATTGGATGGATTGTGGGATCGGTTATACATTGAAGGGGTGTGATGAATCGCGAAAAGTTGCGATCTGAACCATTGGATGGATTGTGGGATCGGTTATACATTGAAGGGGTGTGATGAATCGCGAAAAGTTGCGATCTGAACCATTGGATGGATTGTGGGATCGGTTATACATTGAAGGGGTGTGATGAATCGCGAAAAGTTGCGATCTGAACCATTGGATGGATTGTGATAAGACACGATCCTGGCCGTTGGTGAAACGATGCAATCTGGAGCGTCTGATCAAGGATCAACGGATGCGATTGGTTCAATCATAGGGTGCATGATGAAGAGTCATGATCCTTCAGAATGGACACAATCTGGACCATTGGATGTAGATCCAATGGCTACGGATCAATTCATTCCTAAGGGTTGTGACTATTCACGAAATGCCCCCTGCCTCTTCATACTCTATAAATAGAACCCCCCAATTCTGAATTCAACACACCAGAAATCCAAGCATTTCTAATCTTCCTCTCTTCCATATTCTCTCTACATTCAGAGTCCAAAAAACATCTGAAAGAGTTCGTTGTTCTCGTAATTTTGTGTGCTCCTATTACGAGAAATTCGTCGTTGTATCTTGAGAAACGATTGCCTATAAACCGTAAGCACCTGGGCGGGGCAAAATCGTTTTAAAGAAATAGTGTTCAACACTATCCTCGACGATCAAAAGTCTGCATTCCAATAAAAGTTCCTACATATACAACTAACCACATACTTGTTACCTGCTTATATTTACTTCTGTATCCGATAAATCTTTATATACACTGCAGTCTCTTGGATACTTGCTCATCTTTGAGCACTCTTTCCTCCTCACATCTATTTTTCTACATCTTGAAAGACTGCAAAAATGGAGAGGTTGAAAAGTAAGCGTGCAATGCTGCTTCTGTGGGCTGCGTTTCTCTCACAAAACTTGCTCATTCCTGTTATGTCTGCGGCAAACTTTGAGGATCAGAAAAACTACTATCCTCCATCAGGTCATTCTCAGACATAAGCTTCTTTCACGCACACAAATTCACAATTTTGATGTTTCTTGTCGTATGTTAAACAAACTTGTTTTTAAACATGAAATCTGACCAACTTCTCAGTTATCAAGAAGATACATTGAAAGAGTGAGTTTTGAGCGAGGTTTTTCTCATTCTTTAATATTTGGAAGCAAAAGCACATGGTTTTACGATGCCCCTTTCCCATTTAACAAAGAAAAGGACAAATAAGATGAATGAGTGTTTCGACGGTGAATGAGTGTATCGAAATTGTCCAAATCATCTTTATTTTGTTTTGTGTTACAGGTTCATACACTCCTCCATCACATGGTTCTGGAGGTGGCCATGCAACTCCAACACCTTCTCACGGAGGCGGCAGCGGCAGCTACGGAGGCTCTCCACCAGCCAACTGTGGTACTCCGCCAAGCGGCAGACATCACCGAACTAGTCCATCTACTCCAAGCGGAGGAGGAGGTTACTACCATTCTCCTCCAATCTCAACCCCGTCCCCAACGACTCCAACTACTCCGATACCAGGTAGTGGAACTTCGCCAACCACCCCCATAGTGAACCCTCCAATTGTGACCCCTCCGATTGTGGACCCAGGGACTCCAACCACTCCCGGTGCCACAATTCCATCACCTCCATTTTCCTTTGGTCCAAGCTCTCCACCTTTCACTTGCATGTAAGTACCACTTTTTACGAATATATGTATATATATGCCTTTTCAGGTATTTAGACTGACTTTCCCTGTAAACTGCAGTTTCTGGAGGAATCATCCGACGTTGGTGTGGGGATTAATTGGCTGGATTGGAACAGTAGGCGGAACAGTTGGTGGTACATTAGGTGTGCCTACTGCACCAGGATTTAGTCCTAGCACGAATGTGCTTCAGGCTCTTTCAAACACACGTACCGATGGCTATGGAGAACTTTACCGGGAAGGGACTGCAGCTTTCCTCAACTCCATAGCGCACACGAGATTCCCTTATACAACCACACAAGTCAAGGATAGTTTTATTGCGGCGCTTAGCTCAAACAAGGCAGCATCAGCTCAGGCAAAGCTCTTTAAGCAGGCTAACGAGGATAGAACCCAGCCAAGAGTCTGAAAAAGCAGTCAATTCTTTATGCTATGGAGTACTATTTGCGTCATGTTCATTTTGGTTCGTACTGCATTTCCCTTGTTTGCTTGAAAGTCCTTTAGAATGAGATTACTTACTGCAATGTAACAGTATCAAGATGGATACCAACCTTATGCTTTCTTGTCTAAATATTAGTTGTTTCTTTGTATTTCATATGTATGTCATTTTTCTGATTCAACCTTTTACTTTCTATATGACATCGACCAAAAAATACAGAAACGTAGATCGTGAACGGAAAAAACTCAGAAAGTTCCAGTCTTCATACCGTATTCAGTCAAATCACCTCTTGCAAGAAATGCACTATCATTTAAAGTTAGTAGAAAATATACGGTCTACTTATCACAGTCGTATAGGATATTAACCGATTGACAAATAAGCCATCCTTTGGATTGTATCATGTAATCAATGTGGCTTAAAGTCTTGCTTAGTATACTTAAAACTTACTTTTGTGAAGTATTTAATTGCACTCTTTCACCAACCACCTGTTTCACGCCAATACTAGTTTAAAAATAAAGTATATTGATTATATCATAGAGCTGTCCAGAAATTTATTACCTGTATTGATGGAAAGAATAAATGCAGATACAACCACAAGATAAAGATACGGCCTAAATACACAAAGTGACACTCCAAATCTAAGTCGTTGAGCTGAACATTAAAATAAAATGTCGCATGGTTTATGTCAAGCAGCAAATGCAAGGGTCACAATGCAGAATTCTTGAAGTAATTAAGGTGGTGGTGTCACAAAATAATATCAGGAGCCTCAACTTGTCGACAACCATAATTTATGGAACTTAACTATCACATCTCGGATTACATTGAATTGCTTTAGACTGCAACTCCAACATCCCTCTGTGATTGGACTTTTTCGAACCATATAAAGCCAGACCTGGATGAAACTTTTAAATGCTTGGTATAATAAGGAGGAGGAGAATCAAAATAGGACCAAATCTTCCTAGCAATATGTAGAGATAAGTCAATTTACTATATAAGTCCTGATTAAGGTCTGCCTGCTATTGAGAGTAAATCTTTGGTGCCAGTCTTCATTCTTTTTCTTTTATTGAAACTTAAGATGTGCATAAGAAATGACGAAGCAAAGGAGACTCAACAAATAGCTTATGCAAGATTCCTGGTGAATGCAATTGGGACCATGGGAATTAATAGATCTTGCTACACGTGTAACATTCAAAACTTTATGCTTATATATATCTCCCTTTCCTTTTCAGCTAGATTGCATTTTAGATTTCCTCCTCAGAAGCAAGCTATCTCGTATGATGACATACAAGTCTTTATATCAAAATCTGGGGTCGGCTATATCCATCCTCCCATGCCATTATAATACACATCTCGTATCATATCACTCATGTATACGTAGATAATGCATATTAGTAGTTAATCGCCAATATCCAAATAATTTATGACCTCCAAGAAATACAGACGCATATTTCATGCGCTAGTTACAGCTATCATTATCTCATAGCCCAAACAGTAAGCAAGGTACTCCCAATAATACAACACAAATGACAGCAGACATGGCACAAAAATTAGAGATTGATTCAAAGATCATATAATCCAAACCTAATAAATGTATCTGCCAACAATTTAAACATCTCCATGTACTTTTTCAGCAAGATGGATCAAATAACTTCAGCAATCTTTTAAATGAACAGTTAGAGAAACAAGACTCCATCTCAAGGCAGCAAGTCTACTCAACAAGACTCTATCTCAAGGTAGCAAGTCTACTCAGAAACTGAAGATTTGTGGAGTCTCTACCAATCGTATCAGATATTAACTGACCAATTCAAACTAAAAGTCGTTAAACCTTCTGCTTGCAGCACTCACTAATCTGGATAGATGAGATAAACCTAATTATATATCCTCCATTGCTCCAGCTTGAATGAATTCAGGTCTTTATGGCAGAACAATTCTGTAAACCTTGCCCGCGTAGAAGGAATGAAGAACGTGACTGGTGCTCATCATGTCTTATGAGATTCAAACCAGTCCAAGATTTGCTTAGACTGGATACTGGTCATTTCATGATACGCAAATGCAAGATTCATTTCCTCTTGAATGTGATTGACCAATGATTCTACTGGAAGATGAATATTTCTCTCTTCAAGAGCAATTTTCCATGGTATTGCGCGCCCATCATCCCTCATGTAACCATTCTCATCAATAAAGCCTCGGTCCTGAAAAACTTTGAACAAAGTTACCGACAGCGATTGCTCAAGACCAGGAATCCTGTTGGCAAATAACTCCGGTGTCAAAGGGAATTCCATACACTTAATTTCACTTACATCAATTCCCATCCTACTCATAGCCACCATATACTTCTCTATCCACCGTTTCCTCTTTTCATCTTTCGGCATGTGTACAAAAATTGTAGCAGGGTAGTCCTTTGTGATACCCAGATCATTAAACTTGCCTTCCGCAATCATTAAAGCAATCGCCTTGAATCGTACCTCCATGGCAAGCACAGAGACAAAATATCCACCTGAGGATGCACCTAATGCATATAAAGGAAGCTTTTCTAGCATTCGCTCAGCAACCCACCTTTGAATAATATCTTTAGCAATCAACCTTTCCTCCCCAAGTGACCAGCAACGTCCTTTACTTGATATGGCAAGCACCGCAAACTTTCTAGCCAAAGCATGAAGCACCACGAGCCTCTCTTCAGGCAAACCAACACAAGCTGGGCAGTTAGGAGACCTATCCCAAAAATTTGCTGCTCTGCCATTACAGCCATGAGCCAAGAAAAGAACTGCCTTAGGCGAGTCCGGTATCTGCCAGATTAAATTGGTCCCATTCCTAAACTCCACCATGGGATCTAATCGAACCAAAGAGTCAAAGCTATTCCATTTTTGGGTCTGAAGGTCAGAGATTGAACTGGATCTACTGCCAATTTTCCCAAATGTCACGATCAATGACACCATTATCAGAACCAGAAACAAAACAAAAACTGAAAACTTAGTATTTCCCGCACTTCTTGAATGGTTCAGTAGTCTGTTTCCACGTCTAAACATGGCTGAAAACAAAATATTGTAAACTGAACATTACACGCCAGAAAAGTACTCTGAAAAACCGAATAGAAGATGAAATCCGCCACAGAAACAACCTACTTCTTCCAGTTTTCCACTAAAAGGTTTGCGATTTCTACCTGTGAATGACATTTGAATCATTAATTACCATCATATTAAATGATTAAGTCAGCCAATATTTTTACTTTTACATACTTCATCAAAGAAGTCAACTTTTCACAGTCCAAGATGAGGATTCAATCACAGCTAAAACTTGATAAACAAAAGTACACATTTTTAGACGCGGATATGCTATTGAACTGAAAACAAATGAATCGGGAGCATCGAAATTGATAATCACAATAACCTGGAAGTATTACTCAATGAGAGGCTATTAAGCCGAAACACGCAGTGGATCCTGATTAACCTTGCCAGTGATTTTTTTTAAAAAAAATTGTTTATCAAGTATCATAGGACCCGCCGAACACATAGGAACGGCGGGCGGTCGGGAACAGCAATACCGGCCCAATTGTTATTAAAAAAATTAAACGATCCCAGGTGTATTTTTTCGCCAGAAGCAGACTTTTTTTGAGTGTTTGCAAGAATTTCTCTAAATTTTCCGGTAGAGTGTTTCTTTCTAAATTATTTGTTATAACTTAAGTGATATGGAGTATTAGTATACTGCTTGAATTCCATCTTTTGATCATAAATGCAGCACAAATAATATAAAACGATGCAGATTATGTTTATCTTTGGAAAAAATGTTAATCTATTATTGGGCTAATTCTTATATAAGTCTGAGCCCTTGATCGATATAAGTTTTAAATCGAGGGATATGCATGAATAGGAATGGATCCGGGTGAAAGGACTTATATAACGGACTAATTAACAGAGCATATCCCCACAATATTTCAGTGGGAAATATGATCCACACGAGAATCGAACCCGTGAAGTCGAGGATGTTACTCTCACATCACCCCAAGTCTTATCAACTCGTCTGTGCCCAAGGCACGCGAATTATGTTTATCTTGATTTAATTCCTAGAAGCTATTACAAATCCAAAGAGTCCGTAGATCACTTATAGCGCATTTTGACATATAATTTCTATGTATAAAATGTGGTGTCGAATTTTTGTGATCAATTTTTTTGAAAAATGTGGAAATTGATTTGTCACTTGAAGTCAAAAGTTAGTTGGGTACTTCTGGAATTTGGATGGATACTTTATGGGCTCCTTACAATTGCCCATGAGCTGATTGTCTGTAAATAGTTCACCCCAGGCCCAAATTGATGCTTATTCGATTTATTTCCAATTTATATATTACTATACTGTGTATGTATTAAAGTCCACTGTAATTAATTCTAATTAATACATTGTAACTTCACGCTAATAGTCTAATACTTATACAATAGTTTGCCGTCGGATCTTTTTTTCAATAGTGGTCCAATATTTAATTTCTTTGCGACTTTGACAAATGTATTCATTATATGTCAATTCATTATCTGCACATATATGTGTTACACCTAATATTGCAGACATTAGTTATATATATATCTTGAAAAAATATTACAAATTCAAATATATGAAAATATTGAATAAATAAAGAATCTTGAAGCGTACACCTAATATTGCAGACATTAGTTTTGTTTTGGACCCAAATCGCATGTTGTAGGGTTGGAATTAAGGAGGCATGATGTAAAGCGAGAAGATGGCAAGGTGGCTCATTTGTTGAAAAGATGACCAAATTTGAACCCCACATTTCAATTTTTTTATGGTGATATCCCTTTCATACTTTTCACTTGAAGGTCCTGTGCAATTAGCCCCATAATTCGGAAAACTAAACATTTCGTACAATTATTACATATAATATAATCTAAAACATTAAAGTTTCATATAGTGAGTATCCATTGTGGGCGTATACGTGAACATTGTTGAGGAATCGTAGCGGTTCTTATCGTATCAAAATTATATATATACATGAGTTTACAATAGTGCATATCTTGTCGGTGCTATTTTGAGATATCCAATTGGTGGCGATATATAAGCCACACGAATAAGCTATGAATTATTAGGTGTGGATGCTAACAAAGTTGTATAAATATGTGTGTGTCGGAAACGTGTGGTGTGTTCTTTAATTATTGGGTTTTATTCTCCACTCACGTAAATGGCGTTTCCATATATTCAGCTCGAACACTGACCATGTGATGTAAACTCGCGGTTCTGTATAAGCTTTCTGCCATCAAATTAATTTTCTTGACTTTTATCTATCCATTTCATAGTCAATTCAATCGGAGATATCCAAGAATCCAAGATAAGATACATACATACATACATGCATACATACATACATACATATATATTATATATATATAATGTGTGTTTGTATATATAATACTATAAAAAAAACTTGATATTATGGGCGTCTGTTATTGGCGCCTGGAGATGCTCAGCCGAACATCTTATAAAATTGATAAGATGTTCGGCTGAGCATCTCCAGACGGCCACACATGCGCCCATAACTGGCGCCCACAGTATCGGGCGTATACGATCAAATATGTATCATCTTTTGATTTTCTGAAGCATTGGCCAAACATTATTGTAAAATCATTACATCATCATGAGTTTTTTTTTTTAAGAAAAACATTCTGACATGGTTACACTATCACATGTGAGTGCCTGATCATGGGTGTTTCGGTATTATTTGAGGTCTGTGATTTGATATATCCACTAATCCAAGTGAGCTCTTAGTTGTGTAGCCGTGTAGTAGAAATTATTTCAATAAATATTTACCATTATTTTAATGAAAACAGTGAAATTGCTTCTATGGAGAAAAGAACGACCTAGAATATATTTTTTTTTTAATGTCAGAACGATCTAGAATTATGTTTTTTTAAACGATTATCTCGAAGCATACAGACAAATTCACCTTACATTGACCAAGTATTATATAACTAAATTACGAAAATATATTTTCAATTCAGTATCCAAAATCACCAATTAATGAAATCAGGTGGCACTTCTGCACTAGCACAGTTTGTCCAGACACGTTGAAATTTATCACGTTGGCATTGAAATTGAGTACTGGAAAGTCGTAAACGCATTAAATATAACTAAAAACAATCTCACCCCCTAACCGTACACTCAGAAAGGCATACAACCGTGCACGAGTTTACCTGTGTTAGTCGTGTGAATAAAGATAAAAAACATGTCTAAAAAAACAAAAGAACAAAAGACGAAAAACACTGAATATTATCGACTCTCAATACACTAAAACTTTACCATAAAATTAAAATAACAAAATTATGTCAATCACAGGACATGAAAAGTAACAACAAAAAGACTATATCTTATTACATATAACACTTCTTGTTTCGTATATAATACATTTTCTCAAATATATATAATGTTCGGTAAATTTATGAATAGATTTTATATTTTATAATTTGAAATACTGTTTTTTGTTATCTGATCTGAACCTTAATTAAACATTGAAGAGGTTTTGTCGGAAACACTCCCTGCATCCTCTAACTTGTTTCTGTGATTTCAGGTCACCAAGTGAAATATATTCTCACTCGATCAACTAGTACATTTCCCGAGTTGAGAGATCGCGACCTTCCGAACTGGTGTCAATTTATTGATCGAGGAAAAAATCGGTTATATCAAGACATATCGGGATTGAGGTATTATAATTATGCAAACCATCTTCACCACTTGACTGCAATTAAATACCCAAGTATCAATGTATTGTTAATTTTAGTAATGGTGTACGACTAATGAATTGATGGTTTTTATGGTTAACTGAAGTGGAGTCAAAATGGTGTCGCCGAGTGTCGGTGAACGTTTGAGGGAAGGTTATAGTCGCGCGGCATTGGGCTTCTTCTGTAAAGATGTATAATGTTCCTTCTTATTAATAAAAATAATAATAACAATAATAATAATACCTAGTAAGAGCATCTTTATTTTCTATTACCTTACGTGTTAAGAAAAGTATATTTGATTTTCAGAATTTAATGTATTCAAGAATTTGAATATAATTTATTGTTATTTTAATATATCAACGTACACTTACACATTATTGTTTGTATAAAAATCAAAATTTTTATCGTTCAAAAAAACATATTCAACTTATTCTACAATCGATTGAAGCTACTAATTTTTTCTTTGGATATAAAGGTGTTTTTTTCATTATCATTAATATCTAGATTAAGATGACAATATTGGGTTTAAACTTAAACCCCATATGTATTGAACGGATCTAAACCTGATCAAACAGGTCGAGGATTGGATCATAAATAGAATTTTTTATTGAACTGGCAAGGTATATGTATTAAGTATAGTACACTTATATTTTATATTGTATTAAAAATACATGTCTTAATATCTAAGCTTACTTTACAATATTATCATCTCCTGTTTGTAAATTAAAAAAATTAGTTTTTGGATGTAACTTTGATGAATGTCTTGAATTTTTATTTGTAAAAAATGTGTATTTACTGCCTAAGAGCTGGTTTAGTTTGATCCTATCCGAATGCTTGATCCACGAACGACGAATAATTGCATATGGAATTTTCATCCAAAAATTAATGATGTTTAAAAAGCGTGATGTATTAGGTTTATGCGTCCGGTATCCTCGGGTTTTGGGGACAGAGTAGGTTTGAGATTTACCTAACTTGTCCTAAACACCTAGTTGTCATCTTAGATCACAGTCTCTAATCTAGTATTTTTTGGACACTAGATTTTAATATTATTACCCTTACAATAGATATTTTTTTAAAAGATACAGCAAAAAAAACTTTATTATATCGAATTAAAAGAAACAAAAACTTTTAATATCGTATATACGATATACTACTAGAATATATGTTTTGCAATTAAAGAAGCAGAAGAAATTGAAGGGCTGCAAGAATACCATATTAAAAAATGATTGCGTTTACTGAGAAAATAATTATTCTTCGATTCTTATATTTTGAAAAAATGCTCGTATACCGTAACACTTAGCTTTTTATAACCGTAGCATACTGCCTAATTCTGACGTAACTAACTTAGTAGCGTGATCTCATCTTTTCTTTGACAAAACTCAACACACACAGTACCAGTACCGACGGAGACTCGAATAAATTCATGGATATGATCTATATCGCACAAGCAAATATTGATACCGCTGGCATAGAGTTCAATCCTCGGCTTTATTGAATTCCAAAAGGTAATTTTCATTGTCGCAGTGCCTTTTTTTCATAGATTCGCAAAGAATAGTTGTCCAGTTCCTAGACGAACCTTCTCTTTTTGTTTAGTCCTGTTCTGGTGTAACTTGAATTGATAGGAATAAGTACGTTTTTGAAATCTCCACTGGTGTTATTTATGCTGCGACGAATTTTTAGCAGGTGCGGAGATTTTGGAGTTTTGGCTGAAAAGAAATCAAGGAAATGGATCTGAAGCTGAGATTTGAAGTGCGATGGGCATTCTTATAGAAGAGCATCAGGAATCGTGGCTCGTAACATGAAGCTTTACGTATCAACGAATAGGACCAAGAGAGTTGCGGCGTACGGTGCCACCGCAGAGAGCGTCGGTGTTGGAGGTACTCAAAACGAAATGAAAGGGAAAAGTTCGCCGTCGGCTACATTTAGCCGTCGATTATTCCGTCGGGCGGCGATTTTACCGCTGGTGCTGGTGTTTGGGCTGGTGTTGCCTTTAGTATTTATTAGAACTGCTTTTGTAGTACTTGAATCCGCCGCTCTTTGCTCTTCCTCCATCGGTAATCTAGACCTTTTAATTTCATTATCTTTCAAAATCTATCTTCAAATTTTTCTGTTCAAACTGTAATTATGCGTACATGATCATGTAGGTTGTATGACATTAAGGGTTTTTGGCGGGAGCGATGCTGCACTGGTAAGTCGAAGCGCCTCTTCTCTGCTAGATTAAAAAGATACATATGCAAATCAGTGTGCATGAAAAATAAATATATTTTCTGTTAAATTTGGACGACCACCAAATTCTTACTTTTTTACTGTGGTAGATACACCAAGGGTACGCTCGATGACTTTTGAAATTTTCTAACTTTTCTAAAATATAAACTCATAATGTAGAAAGATACAAGACGAACTCAAAATTATGGACATATTACTGAAATAGTATGAGGTTCTGTTTACGTCTCTAAATGCGAGTTTATGAACAGTTGGTTGAAATGATCTCGCGATTGTCGGTATTCAGCCCTCACTCGGTGATTGGGTAATGTCAAGTTGCACTGCCAGCCGATTTGCATTTTGCAAGTCCAACTTGATGTTATTTATTCGCTTTCATCCTTCATTTGATAATTGCTATTATACATATCGAATCAACCAAGAAAAATGAAATGGTACATGGGTCGTCTTTGACGTGACACGAAACTAGGAATTTTTATTTTTCTGGAGAGACATGAAAATGAGATTATAATAATAACTACTTTCTCTTGTTCATTATTTATTACGGTTGAAAATGTAGACTACTGATCTTCTTTTAGATTTATGTAATAACCGGACGTTACATAAGAATTTTATAATGAGAAATGCTACTTTTCAGTTTGACCATAACATTTAGGATGTCCCCACTTTTTTAAAAATAAAATAAAAACAGTTGGAGGAGGACCTTTTTTTAAAAAATATATATATTGGAGGGGGTGGTTTTGTTATCTCTGGGTGCGACCATCTGGCCACTTGAGAGAGGATTACGCCATGAACCAAAGACCCGAGGCAACTAACTTTAAAATCTGGACTCGTTCGGATACCTGTGAAAAAGGTCCAGCTAATATATCAGTGAACGATCACATATGTCGCATCGTATGTAAAATGACAAAAAAATTGTCGAAAATGAATATGATCTTTTGGATTTAAGAAAAGAAGAAAGATACAGTTCGAGAAAGAATTTCCATGAATGTGGAGATAAAGTTTCTTCAACCTTCTCGCCAGTGGACTATGATGTAGAAAAACGTATGCTTGTTTGTATAAAAATTAAATTTAATCAGAATTCAGTTTAGTATAATTCCTGTATAGTAGCGAAGTCTATGGACTATGGATGTAAGAGATGCAGAGAACTCTTCAACCCCACGGAGGACATTTCTGATGTGATTAAATGCTGGGTTCTTTATATCTTCTTGTCGAAACAGGAGCCTGGATTTTAGGATCCAATTAATGTAAACTTTCAAAATTTTTAAAAGAAGATGATTACAATTATAGTAATGTTTTCCTTGGGTTGTGATTTTCTTTCTTTTTTTTCTATTTTGCGGCACTGCTTAAAAAGCTCAGAGAAGAGCTGACACGGGCCCTGCTGGAGGCGACCACTAGTAATGGTGATTATGGGGGTGGAGTCGGAGTTGGAACAGCGGCGAGTTCAAATTTAATACCAGTTACATTCAAGGATCTAGTCGAGGATATGGCGTCCGATAAACAGAACGTTAAGGCCTTCGCTTTCAAGACCAAAGCCGTGGTAAGTTAGCAAACATTGACTGCCATTATTGCGGTCCATCCTCCTATTGGCTATTGCTATTACCTATTAGTTTTCTCTTTTATTTTTAACGGCCTATTAATTATACTTTCTTGATTACCACTCACGTTAATGTCAACTATCATTATTACCTCCAGTCACTATCATGCCATTATTAAGCATAAATGGTTCCCACTTCTTTTTTACCTGAAACTACAAACCATCACCCAGGCCACTCTAAACTTAGCCATTTACTCAAAAAAATATATATTAAATATAGCCATTTACCCATCCCAACCTTGTGATTTCGAGGTGGTCATATATTCTTTTTGTTGATTATGGATTACGCACAAGTAAAAATTAATCTCGATAGGCCATCTTTCATGTGTCTAAGAAGTTCGTTGGTTAATTTTAGCTACGTGTGGTGTTTTGCAGATAGGCAAAGTACTAGGCTTGGTCAAATCACTTCATTTTTGCCTACTTTTTCCTTCCAGGTTTATAGGTCCTTCGGAGTAAAGATGTTTAAGTACAGCATAATCCTACGGTCGTCATAAAGACATAATGCATGCATAGATTAAGAGCGGCTCTAAACATAAACGAAATCAAAAGTTATTTACCTTCTAGGATGCATTACAGGAACATGTGTATTTTATCAGCATATGTTTTATGATGTGATCTTATATGTTATAGTGTATTGATAAAAGGAATCATCAAACATTTCTCTAGAATGTTTTTGTTGATGTATGCAATCATTTCCTAAAATTATTATCAGATGAGCTTCACAGAAGCATCCGTAATTATGTGCAGATTGAGAAGATGGAACACATGGTTAAAACAGCTAAATGGCAGGAGTCTGTTTACTGGCATTTAGCTTCTCATGGAGTACCCAACAGCATACACTGTCTTTCTCTTAGGTTGACCGAAGAGTATGCCATAAATGCAGCGGCTCGCTCCCGTTTACCTTTGCCTCAATATGTTTACCGCCTCACCGATTCCTCATTTCAACATGTTGTTCTTCTCACTGACAATGTCCTAGCTGCATCTGTTGCAATCTCCTCTACCATTAAAACTTCAATCGATCCCAAAAACTTGGTATTTCATGTGATCACCGATAAGAAAACATACACTTCAATGCATGCATGGTTTGCCTTGAACACAATAGATTCTGCTGTCATTGAAGTCAAGGGCTTGCATCAATACGAGTGGTCTCATGAAGTAAATGTCGGAATTAAGGAGGTGTTTGAAATTCATCACCAGATCATGAGGTACAATTTGAGAAATCTAAAGAAGGAAGGCTTTGATAACAAGGAAGATTATAATGACAAAACAGGTGTCCTAAGCCCCAGCAGCTTTTCACTTTTGAATTACCTCCGCATTTATCTCCCTGAGGTAAATACTTGCGTTTACTTGTATGGACTGATTATGGTAATACATCATCCTTGCGAATTCAAATTCATTTGGTGTTCAATTATCAATACCTCACAGCTTTTCCCAGACCTCGACAAGGTCGTGTTATTGGACGATGATATTGTTGCACAGCATGACTTATCATCTCTATGGGACTTGGACCTCAATGGAAAGGTTGTAGGTGCAGTTGTGGATTCATGGTGCGGGCGTGACTGTTGTCCGGGAAGAAAATACAAGGATTACTTCAATTTTACAGATCCAATCATAACATCTAACTTGGATCCAGATAACTGTGGATGGCAATACGGGATGACTATCCTTGACCTCAAAAAATGGAGGAAGACTAATATCACATCGGTGTATCACCAATGGCTCAAACTTGTGAGTATCTTCCTCCGTTGGTGATCTCAATAGTTATGTTTGTTCCTCATTCAGTTTCCCATATTCGGAGTGATCAATGAATCATATCAAGAGTTAGAAGTACATGAACATATATTTGTCTTTCCAAACCAAAGGGTATTATATATCATTTTATATTCTCACTAGTTTTTTAGTTTTTATTTTTGGTAGAACCTGAATTCTGGTTTTATACTATGGCATCCTGGAGCACTTCCTCCCGCCTTGATCGCTTTCAAAAACCATGTGCGTCCCATCGCTTCTTCATGGCAAATAGCTGGTCTGGGTCATCGTTTTGCCCAAGTTGATAAACCGATATCAGATGCTGCAGCTGTTATACACTTTAGCGGGCCTGCAAAGCCATGGCTCGAAATAGCGTCCCCTGAGGTAAGAAACCTTTGGACTAGGCATGTAAATTTCTCAAACGAATATATAAGAAGTTGTGGAATAGCAGGCTAAAGGGATAGAATTATATCGCATAGCTCAATTTTGAGTTACTTATTACTGTTTTTGGCCACGGAGTATCCTCTGTGACAGAGGGAAGTAGGTTTAGCCTTCAGTCTCGTCACAGACCATGCTCCATAGTTTGTTGATAAGTAACAATAGAAGAAGGTAGACGAAATACATATATCAAACACAAGTCTTATAGTAGGAATGGATGTTCGATGTATACTTGTAGTTTCCTCTTACAGAAACCATATATTCCCAATCCATAGATATTTGGGTTTTTTTTTTCACAAGTGATGCCATGTCTGATGTTTCATGAATCATGACTATGCAAAGGCTTGGATTAATTTACAGTTTAGTATTTTATTTGTTGTACTTGCGTAGCTTCCTCACGTCGAAGACACAACGGTGGATGGCACATCTATTTTAAGCATGAAATTATCAAATAATGTTTATGAGATGTTTCAAGAGTGAAAATATAACCGATCTGTTTAAAGGATAACGAAACTGACGAATGATTAGAACAAGGTAAATGGTTGAAAACAAATACACAATGATCATACACGAAAAAGGGGAAAGATGTAAATGTTTTGTCAAACCAAAACCGAACAAGGCCTATTATTCCAAGCATGTCAAACTTGTCAGCACATCAATCCAATTCATTGAATGGTCGGGTGTTTGATTTTTAATAGGCTTGAATTCCTCTCCTTCAAAGGGAATCACTTCATGCAGACGGTGGCGGTGGTTCATATATTTGATTGAGTGTTGTTTTATTCATACAAAAAGAAAAGTAATTAACAAATAAGAACGTATTTCTTCGTCAAAATCATACCTAGCTCCAACAACTTTCAGATTCTGATAAACAGATTCCTCAAATTAAAACTAGCCCCATCCGACCAAAATTCCTGCCCTTCTCATCCTTACCACCATAGGTGTGAAATCATCGCAAGCAAAGGGTCTAGTTGTAACAGCTCTATAAAAACTATTTAATAATTTAAAGCCTTGTACTGTATTCATCATTCGATCCCTCGTTATTAATCAATATAAGGCTACCAACATTAACATCTGACCAAAACGAATGTTGCATCCCAATATTGCAAAGCACGTTGAAACCAACTTCCATTCAAACGCTATTCCTCCATAGGTAGTGCGACTTCAGATACTATACGATGACGCCCAATCCATCAACAAATGATTCTCAAAATGTTGTTACTTCAGGAGTTCTACATAGAAGTTCTATATACAAATAAAGCTTCCATATTTCCGAGAAAAATGCTGACTAAACATGTAGATGGCAGCTGAAAGCAGAAACTTACACCAGTGATATGTTAGTTTGCATCGTAGCGCAAGGCTAAGGTAGGGGTCACATGAGATTTCGATTCCGCTGCAAAATGGAGAAATGTTAGCTGTTAGCTGCAACCACAGAAAATCAAGAAATCGAAATGAGGCAAAGAACACAGCTACCTTCTAATTCATACTGTATCCAATCCTGGGAACACATCAAAGCTTGCAAACTATCAGGCTTGAGAGAAACCCAATAGTTATTTAGGGCCCTATCTCGAAAATCAAATAGAGACTCAAGGGATACTTTCGAAATCGGGATCCCTAAAATGTTGCGTGCCATCATGGACAGCACAGGATATCTTGGTTCGTGAACCTTCCACCAATTTAATATACTGAAATCCACAATTCGTGGGAAGAGGGGTTCCTCCAAATACTTGTCGAGATCAGATTTTATGTTTTGGTTAGAATTTTCATGCAGGAATCGATCAAAGCCGGTAAGTCTATCCTTGACAGAACTACCACTGGTTTCCAAATTTGAATATTGACCATGAGCTGCTAATGGGGTGTAGATAGCATGACCATTGTACAAAGCTTTAATACAATTTGAAACAATAGCTATGCAATCTAGAGCAGTATCACCATAAATTTGTGGATAGTAATACTCCACTAATTTCATTTTGAATCTGGGATCTAGGATGGCTGCAATGGCCATAATCAAGCTGCATTTCTTCCAATATTCGTCAAATTTTGTTTTCAGTTTCAATGCTAAACTGCTAACGAAATCATCTGACTTCTGGCACCATTCAATCAGCTGTAAATGAATGTCACAAATCTCAGCAAAGTATGAATTAGCAGTGGAATGCTTGCCTCCGGCAAAGACATTGGAAACTTCAAGAAAGAACTTCAATATACTAGTGATAGCTCGTAGTCTGTCCCAATCTAAAGAAGATGGGAATATTGACAAGCCAGGGTCATGTTCTTGTAATTGAGAGAGTGCTTCTTTATACAGTAAGGCAGTTTCAAGCATTGAATATGTAGAGTTCCATTGAAATGGATTATCAAGGGATAACAGTTGCTGGCAATTAGTCCCAACTAACTGAACTATCTCTTCAAACTTTTGTCTAGTGGCTTGAGAATTTTGAACAAACCGTATAGCTTCACGAACTTTGTCAGTGATCTCTTGTGATGCTCCAAGGACATCTTGGACCAACGACTTTACGGTATTTGCTGCACAGCGTACATCGAATAACTGGCCTTCACACATCAGAAACTTGTGCTGGCTGAGTTGGTCTCTGATTCTACAGACAATCCTGTCATAGGTGGAACAGTTATCAACTGTCAATGAGAACAACTTTCTATCAATATCCCAGTTCCTAAGATTTGTCATGATTACTTCCGAAAGCAAGTCTTCTGCTTGAAAGGGATCAATGGCTAAAAAGTTTAAAACCTTCTTGTTTAGTTCCCAAGAATCATCAATAAAATGTGCTATAAAACTCAGATACTCTATATCTCCATTAGAAGTCCATCTCTCAGCACTAAGGCTGACTTTCCCAGGCAATTTATCAAGCTCCTCATATACTCTCTGTTTCTCTTTTCTATAGATCTCCATACAGTCAGCATGAACTCTATCAACAGTCACAAGATCGAACAAGGGCTGGAGGTTTCGAACAAATGTCCTGAAGCCTATATCCTCAACCATGCCCAATGGATAACCATGCATAATGACCATGAGTGCAAGATCAGTCTGACTCTTTCTCTGATCAACATTGAAACTTCCCATGCTCATATTTCCACTTTTTAGCCAGGGTTCATGAGTGTTACTTGCAACAGTGACCATCTCATTCTTTAACTGAACCGGGTTAAACTTGGTAAGGGCAACGGTGCTTTGCTTTCTCTTGCCCCTTGTCAAATATTGAGTAACATCATGGTTTGATCTTTTACGGCACCTTATCAAATGATTTCTCAAATGAGATGTTCCACTGGTACTTGACCCGCTAAGTATTCTTTTACAGTGCCGACAGATGGCCACATATGTTTCACCTCTTTTCACTCTATCAAAATCATTCCAGACAACAGATTTCAATCTACTAGAGTTAACAGTGACAGCTTCATCTGAGCCATCCATTTGCTTTAAATATTATCCCTCCTAAAGATATCGCCTGAAAACATAAATTAAAGATATTCTAACCCATGACAAACTCAAATAATTCAACTACATATTTTTCGAGTCATTAAAAATGGTAAAAGAAAGAGGAAAAGAAGGCAAAATAACAGTGCTCTGAAAGAATAATATTATTGTTGTCTGGTGCCTCCAATTCTAGATTCCACACTAGAAATGTGACAAAAACACGTTCTTGGCCGGAGACTGCATTTATGCATTAATTCTTCAACGGTTTAACCAAAAACATATAAAGCAGAAAAGAGGAGTAAAATCCATAAAATTATCATTTTAAAAATCGGACCAGTTCAATTTACACACGTTAATATACAGCAACATTAAAAGATAGTTTGCTTCCATTTTGAGCTACACCAATGAAAAATAAAAGCTCTAACATTCCAAAATAAATGAAAATTTCATACATAAACGTATGATTTGAGGTCCCATGTTCTATGATTCGGAGGTAAAATTCAATGATAAAAAATGTGATTAAAAATGAAAAACGAGAAAGAAGAAGGCTAGCCCATATCCTGCTCACTAAAAAAACCCGAACTTTGATAGTTTTATAAGAAACCGACCCGATGAGAAAACGAACTTTTCGGGTTAATCCGGAAAGTTGTCATAAAACCCTAACACCGACCGGATTGATCCATACCCGTTCGACGTCATTCAATTTTTAATGGTACTAATTTTATAATCATGGAACCGAAGACATAGCCCACTATCACTATTCGGACCTCAGATAATATCAATATCACTAAATTACAAACGACTCGATCTCAGATGCTGATAAAGGGAGAAACTTACAAGCGAACCAGAGCGAAATCGATAATCGCAGCGAAAAACTAGGGTTCTGCAGCGGAATGTTCAAATATCAATCCATAGATGCAGAGCAGATAATGCATACAAAATGAAATCTTGTGTTGGGTAAGTTTGTAAATTTTGTTGGTAGATTGAATTGGAAAATTTAAGGAGCTGATTTGGGGAAATTAAAGCCAAGCTATTTTTCTCAGCCAAGGCGCCAACCCGATGGAGTACGTAATCAATGGGCTATTATTTTGGGCTAGGGTTAGGGCTTCATCGTCCTTGTATGCTCTGCTTTGAGGCCCATTCCGAGCCCACTCTATAATATTATCTATGTATTACTGTTCCACCTCATATTCAATTATACAAGTCATCCCAATATAATTTGTCCACACATAATCTATCATTTGAATCAAGTGGTGCCAAGAATATAAATTTAGGAGTAAAAACATCACTAGTCAACTATGCATTGTTTTTTTTCCTTACAAAATTCAGCAGTATTAGCATTATTTTAAGGATTAATGGAAGTAAATTGCCCCCACCTACCTATATTTGGAAGAAGAAATTTAAAAAGTCTAAATACAATTAGCATCCACCGACCCCAGTGTAGACCTTTAAGTGCTAAGTTAGAAGGGAGCCTCACTAAAACATGATGCATTAATTTCATTCTAGCAAACATAAAGCAGAGACTTAGAGACAGGGCCACTTCTGCTTTTGTTACGTTTGTGTTTATTTAATTTAATTTTATTGTCCATATTCCATTCCTTTTGTAATTTATATTAGTAAAAAAATATAATTTAAAAAAATGTATATATAATACTTAATGTTTGTCGGTTTACCAGAAGCCATAGATTATATTTATGTGTCGCTCCAATATAGGGGTGTCAATTCGGGTGGGTCGGGTGGGTTCGGGTCGGGTTGGGATGAAAGTAAAAAAAAAATTCTCAACCCGAACCCAACCCGAACCCGAATCAACCCGAAATGGCTCAACCCGAACCTGATTTTTTTCGGGTGGGTTCGGGTTGGGTTATCGGGTTGGAGTGTAACCCCTACTCCAATATTTTAATAATATAGCACTCGAAAAGTCACAATCAGATTGTATATCTAGTAGGATAATTATTGAACATAAAAAATGTAACTTATTTTTGCAAATATGTATAGTTAATTTTATTTTGTACTAATTCAAAAATATTTTGTCGAGTTAAGTATTCAAATGTAAGAGAAGTAATGTGATGGGTATATCCTGGGAAGCTTTCATACGTCAAGCTATTGATATTTTGCTGCTTGATTTGGTTGATCATATGTGGACTGTAAATGTATGACGTCAAATCTTAATAGGTAATACTATCTCTATTGGGATAGAGCCGACGGTAAAGTAAGGGGTAAGACTGGTCTATAAGAAAAATGAGATAATATTAGCAATTAGACATGCACTCTCATTGGACTCATGGGCATAACAGATTGATCTTAATGCATATAATAGGTGCACCCTGCTCCCACAATATAAGGAAATAAAGCTGCACCTAGACTAAAAGTTATAACTTTTGACCTAGTGGTAAACGCTTGATCCTAACAATTAGTATTAAGGTCAATGGTTTGAGTCTCCTAATAAACATATTTCTACACTTCTTGAGGGGATTGCTGAGTTAAGTGTGCGAAGGTGAGAGATATACTGGGATGGATAGCCCCTTGAGAAGCTCTCATACGTCAAGCTACTGACATGGGGCCACTTGATCTGGTTGACAAGGCGGACTATAAATGTGATGTCATATTTTAACGGGTAATATTATCTCTGCTGAGGATAAGATCGACGACAAAAGGTAAGGGTATGACTGATTTCTAAAGGAAGTGAGACAGCAGTTAGACATGCACACTCCTCGGACTCATAGGCTTAACATTCTAATGCTCACGCACATAATAGGTGTACTTTGTGCTGCCACATTATAAAATTGCACATTGATTAAAGATATATCTTTTAGCTTAGTAGTAAGCGTTTGACCTAATAATATGACATAGATAATAGTAAAAGTTCAATGAGTTTTTAATAGTTTTTGTTAAATGGAAAAAATCTTTATTATAATAAATATTATTTTTGATGAATTAACATATTTCAAATTTTAGAGAATTTTATGGTGATGACATTATTAATTTATAAGTAATCATTGTACTAACAATTTGTGATCTCAACGACATATAGTTTTGTCACCGAAGGAACAGGAATTTTTTTAAATTAAATATGTTTACAATTTTCAAACAACGAAAAAAATACATGTATGAGTATATTTATATGGAACGATCTCACCGGTTATATATGTGAATTCTGACCAAATTCATATAGTAATAATTTTAATGTGAAAGTGTTGGATCTGGAAATAGATCAAACGTAATTTTGATAAACACATAAGTTGTTGTTATGTCTCTAATGAGTTACTTGAGTGCGTAAATCAAGTTGGAAACAGAATAGAGCTTAGATCAGATCGACTGAACAGTACAAACGAAAAGTTGGGCTCATTTGAGAAGAACGGTTCAGAACATATCAAAAGAGAAGGACAAATTAGATTAGTTCAGATAAAGAACAGCAGAGATCAGATGAACTCAAAGAAACGAATCAGTTCATATCATATCATGACATAACACAACAAAGCAGAAGAGCTGAATAGTTAAGAACAGAATAAATCGATGAACAGATTAGATTGGAGCTATACAGAGCAGAACATATCAGTGTATCAGTTTGGAACATAGTTTACCGAACATAACAGATCAAAACAGAGTTCGAATCAAGTTCGCACATGCTATCAACTCAGAAGAACAAATCATCAAGATAAAACAGAAGCGATTCAAACTGATTTGCTCAAGTACGACAAAGATCAGTTCAGAGTAGTCAAAAATCATATATACCTCAACTAAACATGTACGAAGAAAGGACGACAGTATATAGTAGTCAAAACTTTGCAGAAGACTTTTGCAACGGTTAGAAATTTGTGTCCAACATTCATATCATAACAAAGCCTATAAATATAACTAAACTGAAGCAAATTAGGAGAGTGGAGAAGAAAAAGAGTGTTTTGTGGAGAAAGCTGAAAAAGAGAGAATATATAGCACAAAAGGTGTCGTCAGAATGCTTTGAAGATCATTAGATAGACGACAGAGTATGTGAGGTTACATGAAAGTATATACTTTTATAGAACATTCGTCACACATACATTTACTAATATATATGAGAGATAGTTGAAACAGATAAGATGAGTGAAACAAAATTATATATCGTTTTTTTTAGTACAAAGACGTTAAACTTGATGTTTGTTGCCTTGGCATATAGACGTTAAACATATATAGATTGGAGTCGAGAGGTCTCAGTTTGGGTAGTATGAGGTTGGTTTGAACAAGTTGTTGCATGAATCAAAGTCTTCTGGTGAAGTCGTCCAGTTCGGATGTAAGGGAGACGTAAATGCGATGAATTCGAACTTCCAGAAACAAACTTCTAAGTATTTTTATAGCTTTGATTCATACACGTTTTGAATATTTTTAAATTCAATTTTCAGAGAGTGTTTCGAGTATTTTTCACTTGGTATTTTCACACCAAACTCAATATAGCTTTCGGTGCTCAAACTTTCAAGAACCAAAGTTATTGCAACACCATCACATCGCGTCGCTATCGTTTTTATTCTGCACTGTTTTCTGTGTTGTTACTTCAAAATGGTTTTTGACACCCACGATCCGATCATTTTATTCCTATCAAAAAGTAATACTTTTTATATAAAAATAATATATTTCCATGGGATCATCAATTTGAACAACAGTTCAACCAAACCCAAATATATATGATTAAAAGTAATAATTTTTCACAGCACATGAAATATTGGCGGTAAAACAATCTCAATGGTGTATACATACGTTTACTCATTCAAATCTTAAAAACATATCAAGGCGTGGATCAAATTAAATGGGGGGGTGTCCGGTATCTTAATGCTCATCACGATTTCAGGATCCGAATATTTGTTGATACATGTCTCATTCGAATTTTATATTAAAAGTATTGTAAATTGATGAAAATTACTCAAACCAAAACTTAACTTTACGACCGATTAAAACAAATTTCTTCTGACATGGGGAATGAAAGTAAAATTAAGTTAGCGAGAATGATTCATCATAAAAATAAAAATACCAAATCTTTCTTTCCATGAAGAAGTTCCACTAGCTTTTCTCGTCGGCTATCCTACGCGGTGGGTGAGTTTGGGCTTGTGGTTCTTTATTTTTAGATGTAATATCCTTTTCTTCTTATCTACCACATAATTTCCTCGTGTGAATGAAATATGCTTTACTTCATAGCATTAAATTCCAAACCCAATAGGTTGTACAAATGCAGGGGATTACAATATAAAAGCAATCCTGATTGATCCTATATTTCATCGAAGAAGAAAGTTGACTGTTTTCGAGTCGAGAAGAAAAGAAGAATTCGGAAATGGGTTTTATCGGGGCAATCGCAAGAAATTTTGATACACTTGCTGGGTATTTCTCATTTCATGCGTTAAGAACGATTTTTTTGCTATGTAACTATAAAATGGATAGTATTATGATTAAGCTATGTTTGGGATCGATCTTATAGCATTGACATGAATTCTTCATTCACTTCGCCGGAAAAACCAATGCTTGAATAGAAATAGTTTTCTTTTTAATAAATTTATAATTCTCCCACTCCTAGTTTACAAATTCAACGTATTATCTTTAGTACTTAACTGCAACTTTACATTGTTTTGATTGGGAGGAAGACCTGGAGTGATGCTGCTATATCCCCTGTAAGATCCGATGATTCTTGATGTTTATTTGGTACAAAGATTCATGAAATAATATGACAGAAAAAGTTTCATTAATGGACCAACAGATATGCATCGATGAGAGCGATCGAGAGCCCTTCAGCACTAGATGATCAGCAGTGGTTGACATACTGGGTTCTGTACTCGTTCATAACATTATTCGAGCTTTCTTGCTGGAAGATACTTGAATGGTATATCTTATTTATTATTTCTGTCTGTACAACAATATAGCTTGCTAGTTTTTATAGGCTGATAGAAAATTGTAAACATACAAATGTCAACTTAAAAAAAGTTTATGTTGAATATGCACACAGGATTCCGATATGGCCATACATGAAACTGCTATTTTGTTTGTGGCTGGTGCTGCCGGTCTTCAATGGTGCAGCATATATATACCAGAATTTTGTGAGGAAATACGTCAATATCGGGAGCGTCGGCTCGAATTATCCCGAGGGACAGAGGAGGGTTCTGTTGATGATGAGTTCTGATGCAAGAAACTCTGTTGAGAGATACATCGAGAAATACGGGCCGGAAGCGTTTGATAGAGTAATCAAAGCGGTAAGAGAGTAATTAAAATGATGGTGCCCCAAAACAACAGATATTTCAAATTGTTTTCTGTTGCAGGCTGAGAAAGAAGCCAGGAAACACTGACGCATTTGGACATTTGAAGCTAGAACATGCGGTGGAGGATATACAGGAGTAGATTATCAATAAGTATAACACTTGTAAAATTTTCGGATTGGAATTTAATTTTTCTTACAAGGATCTAAAAATAAAAACTAATGCTGCCATCAAACTTGGATGAAACTAATGAACAGGCCCGGCCAGTCGACATACTTTCAGCAGCTGCTTTGATTAAATCGTTCTCTTTCTGAGCATAATGGTTGTCTTTCTGTCATGGTGTTCCATAAGTTCAATCTCAGAAGAGATGAGCAGTCAAAGGTCTGTGTATTTTTGTTATACCACACCAAATTTGTTTATCCAACATAATCTCATCCCCAGAATAAAAACAGATGGCGTTTATTCGTGTTCTCCTTCTTAATATCAAGTTCTGCTTCCTTGCTAAGTCTCTCCACATAATAATGAATTTTAACCAAACTTTTCATCGTTTATCTGAACAACACTATAATTATATTTAAAATATATTATCTTACAATTTTAACGTCATATAACCAACCTTTTTTGCAAGATTTGACGTGTGACAACCAAAATCATATATACTTTTTGTCTCACTTGATGAGATATGATAGGATTTGATTAATAATAAATCGTGTTATTAGAAAAATTTGGTTTGAATAAAGAATAATGTTTGACAAGATTGATTATGTTTGGTTTGATTGATTAAATTTGAAATATTAAAATATATTTTTAACCTTTGTAAAAATTAATAAATATAATAAAAAGTATAATGATGTATAATATTATAATTTTATTAATAATATTATTGATGTGAGATAAATAATTAATGACATGAAATAAATATGTAAAGAGGATCAATCAATATTCAATAATATACTGCTAGTAAAATGATACTTTAAAGTCTTCCCCTCGCAAAGTCAAATATTTTGGTCATCCTACTTTCCTAAGGAATTTTAAGATTTCTTATATGGTGTAGATTCTAACAACAATATCAAGCCTTCGTGTGAACAAGTTTTTAAAAAATACTTTTAGAAGAGTATTTCTAAAAATTTTTGTAAAGATTTTGAATTATGTGTAAGTATTATTTGGATAATTATTTTATAAGATATATTTTTATTGTTAAAATTAGTTTACGCGGAATTTGAGTATGGATTTCCAGAAATATGGCATATTTTGAGGTCAGGCCCATTTCTCAATTTGTCGCATATTGGATCCACGTTTTTTACCCAAGAAACCAAAAAACATCTCACTTGTTTTTAAAAAATACTTAAAGAACACTTTTTAAAAACATCAAAAAACGTTTTGCAAAATTTGTCCAAACATATATTTTAGATTTTTCATCTATAAAACACAAAAAACCTTTTTTAAACTGTCGTCCAAATGGAACCTAAGTTTTTACCCGAATAATTATCTGGAGTACACTATGACAACTGATAGAAGGTTATGCACCAAGAGACTTTTATAGATGTCCAGGATCCTATTAATGAATTTAAGACGTATCTTCCTTCTTTGCTTCGCATTACCCGCATCAGACAATATCCTTGCAAGATAATGAAAATAAAACATACAACCAGCGATTCTGAGAACTGGATAAATATGCAACAAATAGGATAAATATTCAGACTAGAACAAGTTGGAGTAACATGTAATACCTGAGTCGTATGATTTCAAACCTTAGTGTATATGACTGCTGTATGATCCCGATATTGAGGTTTGAGGTCACATCTGCTTGTCTATTCGACATACTGCAATTTCTTTCAGACATACTTGGACATGAAGCAAATTGCAAGGTATACAGTTCCACGGAGTTGATGGAAATCCAAGTCACATGCAATACAAATTTTTATTTCTAGCTGATGACAATGGATGCATTCCTCGTGCATTGCCAAAAAAGGCGTTTAAGTAAGTAAATCTCATAGTCCAAGGTTGACTTGTATAATCAGACAATGTTAAAAACCGTGGTTTATAATAGATTTTCAAACACCAGAAACTGAAGCTGTCTCATAGCTGCAAGGGGGACCTGCAGCTGCTTTGATCCAATGTTGGCAAACCTCCAGTATATGCATTGTTCTAGCAGCCAGCCTAGCATTACAAGAACTTGCAAATTGCAATGTTTAGGAAAGATTCTTGGTCATTCTTATCAAGCCTAAATTCTCCACCTCCTGATTTTTGTTCAATTTATTTTGGCCGAGCGTCTTTATCAATATCTTGATGTCGTCTTCAGATCTAATACTCACAGGCTTCGTTGAGACCTTGAGATTGTTACAGAAATCCTGACTAGGGATCTTCTAGGAAGTGAGAAAATTTTGAGACAGCTAAACTTGCCTTTATGGCTTTCTTGCTGTGATCAAGTCCCCTAGTGTCAATTCTGACAAGATCCTTATCCAATTTACGTTTGGTAGCAATTAGCTTTGCATTAAGAGAAGGTGAAAAATCAATCCAATAGATTACTCCCACTCATTGCAAGCGAATGGTGACCACCGCCAAAAGAACAATTTGAGTGAGAGTGTCTGAATAATCTTCCCTCCTCAAAAACATCGACAAACAATGGGCTTGAATTCAAACCTGAACTTTGAGTCTTGGAAGATAGGACTTCACCGTCAACATCTGGATGCATGAAAGGAAATCTGATGGCTGATTTAAAAGTGTTAAGCCAATTCTGCCTATTTTTCAATTCATGGGCCCTCGATATCAAAATGGGGTGTGAGTCCTGACGAACAGGTACTGGTGTGGGTTGCTCAAGGCTGAATATCTTAGATTCGCATCGGCTTGTCAAGGCCTCTGGGAATACAGGCTCACTTCTGTTTACTGCAAATGAGACATTTGGAGAGACAGTAGCACATAAAGCTTGGACAGGAAAATTATCCTTGTGCATTGTAGTTTGACCATGAAACTGAGGGAGAGAATGCATACTTTCTGGAGTGAATTTCATTTCTGATGGACGGGGCAAAGTGTCTCTGAGCCCTCCAAATCCTCCACCAACTATAAATTCCTTGCCCATCAAACGGACGGTTGAAATAATCTTCTCATTTCCTGGAAACTTCTGCAATTTGTTATTCTGGTTGCTTGTCGACTTTGGTTGAAAGGGACACATTTTGATCAAACCTAAGTCACAATTTCCTTTCCCATTACTTTGACATTCAGAAAAATCTAAATTTGATGGAACAATTAAAGGTTTTGCTCTTAGATTGTCCTGAAAAGAACCCAAGTTCAATTGATCCACTGATGTCCTACAACCCCAGTTTCTGTGGTCTGAATGATTACCCAAGCAAATTGGCTTGATATTGCTGCGTGTAGATAAATTAGGGGAAGGATCTGCGGTCATGCTTGATTTCATCTGGCAAAAGTACGAGTCAACACCTGAATTCAATTTGATCAACTCTCCTTGTAAAGTCAGAGGCAATCCCAAAAAACTTTCACTTAGACCATTTATGCTACTTTTTTCACAAACAAATCCTCGTCGGTTTCCATATCTCAAAGCACATAAAGAATGCATATATTCCACGGTAGAAAGATTAGGAAATATTTGATATGGGCAAGGAGGAGAAAATAAAGTTTCTGTCTTGCGTTGAGATGAAACTTGAGGCACATTCTCGATGCCTCCCCCATTATAAAGGTAAGGAGCTGGAGGCTTTTTATATGCATCCTTGGAACACGACGGATCGGATCTAGCACCAGAACTCCAAAAATCTTCAACCAGGCTCCCACAGCTAGAGTTTGATGGATCACACGTCATCTTGATATTTCGAGTGGGACAGCAACACTCCAAAGGCATGCCACATAACCCAGAAGGATATGCATGAACTGGAATTTGGGAAGCTTCTCTGAGACCACTTTCAAACAAATTCGTTTTCAAGTTATGCAATGTGTTTCGATGGGATCTTACAGACCCGCTACAGAAGTCATCCATTTTGTGCTGCTTTAAGTAGTTACTCGTATCAGTAGAACACCAATGGAAAGTTGATGGCTCCTTACATGAATGTCCAATATCAATCTCCTTCTGTATTCCGTTAGATAGCTCCTCATTTCCACTGGTTTCCCCAAGAGTTAAATCTTCTTCTATCCCCTTATCATCAACTTCACAAAAAGAAGCAGCAACAGCATCGATATCTGACCCGTTTATTATTGGTACCTTCAGACGTTCTACAGAAAGCAATGATTCTCTCGCCAGCTCAATCATGTCATCCTTTTCGGAGAAAGTGACTTGTTTGTTTTCATTTTGTTTTCCACAATGATTCAATTGAATAGTCTCCTGCGAGATATTTTTTTCTGAATTCTGTACTAAACTTACTTTTGAGTGATTCTTTAAAATACCACGCACAGGGAGTACTTGTTGGTTCTCTGACATCAACTTGTAAGATTTATGAGCCATGGTCTTCTTATCTGAATCTAAGCCATTCGGTCTTGATTTTCTCTTGCGGATTGAAACATGGTCACATCGACCATATTCTGACTCCTTATTGTATAATGGAATTAAGTTTCTGGTAGCATTATCTTGAGTTCGCGATTTGAGCTTTGGACGTTTTTCCTGCCAAGGTTCGGAAAAGATTGAGAACAGAAGGAGAATCTATTGCAGTTGGTGACAAGAGAATAGAACATTTGCCAAGTAAAAGATTATATGGATGACATTGTCATTGTTAAACTATGAGAGAATCTGTAGTTATAACCCTGTAAAACAATATAACCGAAACAAAATTCCATTAACCTACAAATCACACAAAATAAAGGTTATGGAATCCTTTAGAGAACAACTGCATATCTTTCAAAAAAAGAAAAAGGTTAACACCAGTTAGTCAATAAGCTGTCATTTTAGGCATATATTCGTGACAATAAGGTTGTATTTAGATTTTAGATAGAAGCATTTGAAATATGATAATTGGTAGATTCATAATTCATAAATACATTCTAGTTGTTCGAATGAATCTTAAATCTATGGATTTCAAATTTTTTGATCTACAATTTTTTCCATCATACAAAAGCATTTCAAATCCTACATGAAGTAATTAGGAATCCACAACTCTACAACCATCCTTGAACCTTCAACCCAGACGCAGTTTCAAAGAACAATATATTTTAACCTCGAAAAAGTCAGTTGCCTGAGTGGCTGAGTGCCACTATTTGACGTTTAGAGAGAGAGAGGTAGTATGCATTTTTCTCTGAAATTATTTGCGTTCACCTAACAAACCTATTCCACATAGTTTAAGCCATTTTCACCTTCAAAAACCCTACTTCTCCATGCTAGTAGTCCTCCAAGACTAGAGTAGAAATATACAGTAACAAAGAAGCCTATTTCCATCTATTCACTTCCACAACAAAGTGAGCACCCGGTACAATAGATGATTGAGCTCTTGCCTGTTGAAAGTTGTTCATGTCTACTAATTGGTGTAGGTAAGTTTAGCCTGAGCATAAATCTGTGACACAACTATTGTGCTTAATATGAGTTGTCATAACTTGTAGTCATGAAACTGTTGGATGAATAACATAGACCGATGAGATACACAAAATATCGGGACAATGATTGTTCAAGAGAAACATATGAGCATATGGTAGACAAAACAGCATAATTGATTTAGAACACTTTCAAGTTTCAACCTCATAAAAAATATCTGTAACAACCGTACTCCACAGCTGGGGCACCATCCCTCTTCCCTAGGTTGCTCAAATCTTCCTATCACGAGAACCTCATTTAGTTTCTCGGTTTTCATACTTTCGAATCTTTTATTGAATCTCAAAGCAACAAGTACAATAACAAAACTATGGCTTTCATCTTCAAAGGTATATATATTCAATAAATGATAATTCTAGTTTGTCATACAAGTAATAATATCGTGGACCGTATTGTAATTAAATCGCACCGAAAATGAGCATTCATGATTCAACAACTAGATTGGAACCAAGAAAACCGCAAATACCCCCAATATTTTATGCTAAAGTAAGCATCATTCCTCGACATGTCCTCGATATTTCATGATGGTAACAAGAATCAAAAGAAGCCTGAGATAGGAGTATCTTATTAGAAACATGTAGGAAAGCCAAAACCACTAACCTTGTTTGGAACTAATACATCCATTTCGTTATCTCCTCTCCTCTTCTTGTTCTTGAAGTTGTCCCTTGCTTTCTCCGTATTCTTCAGCTTGCTAAACATGTTCTCCTTATTTTTCTTCTTTTCTTTGCTCATTTCGTTCCTTTTCCCTTCGAGGCCCCACTTGGAATTAACAGAAAACCCATCTAATTCTTTATCATTCTCCTCACCATGATTAATCGTCGTCCTCTCCACGGAGAGCGGCGCCGCAGCAAAAATCTCCACAATTGACCTCTTCTTGGGAACCTTTACTACTCCAAGTCCTTCTTCAGCATCCATATCAGATTCATCCACATCCTCGACGCCTTTCGAAGATGTTTCTCCTTTTACTTCAACCCTTTTCTTCTTATCTTTTGAGTTTCCAACATCAATAGCCTTTCCTGAACGCGAATATGGGAGCTCATCAAGCCACCAGGAGAACTTCTGGACCATGATCGGAGGAAGGAACGAAGCTACAGTTTGTTCAGTGGCAAAGTCATCAAAGGGCCAGCTTTTTACCATGTTAACACTTCTCATCCTCGACGCATATTCTCTGCAAACAAACAATTACCAACCACAAAAAGAAGAGAAAAAAGATTCTCGAAAACAAACCCACTTCGTCTCACCAACGAAGCTCTTAAAGATTGCATATTTTTGCTACTCACCGGATTGAAAAACCCGCCTCCATCTCGTCGTCCAAAGCTTCCTTCACCTAGAGTGAGAAGGAGCAAAAGACAAGGCAAAAACGCAAATGTAACCACACGGAAGCTACAGCTCGTAAAGGAAGCTATGTAAGAACTAAATAGAAACGCACTGCCGCACAAACACAGTTACAAAGTACTTCCCGATAAATTCATGAATTTTGCAAGGAAAAATTACAGCAAAGAAGATGTAAAACCCAAAACCGAAGTGAGCTAATATTCGTTATGAGAGAGAGAGAGGTAATACCGTAATAGTAATAGTATTTATGCGTTTTCCCGCTTTATAAGGAGCAGTGAGAGTGAAGGCGTGGTGTGTGTAATGGTGGTGTCAATCCATTTTTCAGCTCCTATTTATGACTGAAAGCGACGTATGAGAACCCCAAACCGCAACCTGCGTACAAAACTATTCATCAAACGTGTAGGTATATTGCTTTTATACTAGAGTATTTGTTCTTTTATTTTATTTCCATTTCCTATCACTTTTTTATATTTTTCCGCATCCCACATATTTCAAGATTATTGCTATTGCTCGGAAAAAAATATTTATCATGACTAGTGTATATTCGGATTTTAGAAAAGTATAACGATACCATGTATTTTTTAAATAAAATTTCAACCAAATAAGTAAGTTATACTTATAACTTGATAAATTAAGTAGAGTAGAGGTTTTCTTCAACTAGATTATTCATATAACTAGACGTCATAAGTAGAGTACAAGTAGCTCGATTTATTGAAATTCACAAAAATAAAAGAATAAAAATGCATATTGAGCAAGTATATTGCACTCAATAACAATAAGTTGGTATTGTAGGATGATAAAGTGAATATTAAATTTTGAGTGAGATATGTAATAGTGTTTAATAATTAAAATTGATTGATTAAATTTATACTTGTAATTAAATTATTTGATTGTTACATGATTAATTATTGTCTATAAAACATAAATAATTAATATATTCATCAATTCAATTCGATATTCAAACCAAACATATTCAAGATTGATATATCCAACTCATACATCCACAGTACTTCATTAACAAGAAAGCGCATCCATGAGATGTACAGAGTTCTAAGTCGATTGAGAGCTTCGCTGCTGTCATAGATTCTGCAACCCTCGTAAAAAAAGAACAAAACAAAAAGAAAAGAAAAAAAAAACTTCCTGGTAGAGTTCCATAAATTGCATTTGCCTTCGTCTATAATATAAACCGGTCATTATCGTACACGGTTAAAGTACAAATATATGTTGAATATTAAATAATTTAACATATTTAGTTAGTTGATCGAAATATTAGATAAAAAGAGTAGAAGAATTAACATCGGGTGATACTGGAAAAAATTTTGATGCATTGGAATGTGTTAATCCAATTATTTTTTACCCACTTATCTAGAATTTAATACAGATGTATGAAAACCCACTGAGAAAACATTGTTCATCACGTAGAAAAGGATTCCGCGATGCCAATGCGATAAGTTTCAATCTCTCAAGTAGCTTGAACAAAGGGGCCTTACAAAGTTGCCCTTGTGAAAACCTTGGAAACTACGAAGCAAAATTTATGGAAATGGCTGTACGTTTTGTGAATAGTCTTGGATTTTAAAAACTTCTACAAGTACATAAATATTCAAAATTTTAATAGATTTTATGAAAATTATCGTTGCACAAATATTAATACATAAATTGCAACGATACATATCAATACATGTTTGACACTCTCTTATTGGTGTATTCAATGATGGAAATTAATGATTTTTAGAGACTTTTGTGAATTTTAGAAATCCATAGGTATTCAATGATGGAAATTTAATGACTTTTCTAAACTCCATGGAAGTATTTTGGTATTCAATCATAACTTTTATAAACTCCATGAAAGTCTTGTGGTATTAAACATTGACTTTTATAAATTCTTTAGAAGTCTATAGGTATTCAAAATTTAACAGAATTTTAAGAACTCCATGAAAGTCATTGATGTACAAATGTTAACGCATAAAGTACAACAATAAATGTCAATAAATTTTCTTTGGTTGAAGGTAGATATTTGAATGGATTTCTAATTTTTTTCCTCATTTTTTTCTCTATTTTCTTATAAATATTTGTCTCTCTTTCCCAACTCGTAAAAATTTCCTTATAATAATTATTTTATATTCAATATTTTTTTAATTATTTTACTTAATTCGATTATACATCTTTTCTAAATTGATAATAAGATTTTTCAAATCAAAATTTTAAGAAGTCAGATGTTGAATTTTGTATTTTAAAAATATTATGTAGTTTTATCCATAATATATGATAGAAAACAAAACTGGTTACCCGTGAGCTCTCACACAGCTCAGACACCAATTCATCAATCGAAAATACAGATTAAGTGCATTTAAAAAATGTTTTAAAAAAAAACACCCAATATCAAAAAAGACAGATCGTATGCGATCTGATATGTGAAAACATGAGTTGCAATAGCTCTGGTTCTTGAAAGATTTTAGCACCGAGAAGTAGATCAGGTATGATTAAAAATCATGCGGAAACAACCCGAATTACTCTCTGAAAATTGAAAACTTAAAGGACAATTTTTAAAAATAAGAACATTAAAGATCATTATCTTTATTTGTATTAAACTATAATATTAATGAAATTATTTCTTCATGAGATTGCATAAAAGTCTACAGATTCTTAGAAATTCCACAAAATTCTATCAATCAAAAAAGTCAAAAAATTAAATCTCTAGATTGAATACACCCCATTAGTTTGGTTGAAGGTAGAGATTTGAATGGATTTATAATTTCTTTCCTCGTTTTTTTTATTTAGTCTCTATTTGACACTCATTTAAGAGCAATGGAAGAAAAAATGAAAAAAGATATGGAGGCTCGAGAATCACAATGGCAGGCACAAATGGATGCGCAAAAGGCACAACTTCAGATAGAGATAGAGCGGATGAGACAGACACAAGAACAATTCCAAGCTTTTGCATGTGTTATACAAAACATAATACCTGGAACTAGTGGGGGGTCTCATGGACCTGAAATGTTGCCGACACAGGTATTTACATATTTCTTTGAGTCAAACGATACTTTTGAAAGTTTGTAATAGTATCATTTTATCTTTTTACAGATGGCAATTGAAATGCCAAGCATTATGCAGAAATACATGCATGCTTCATCAAACCAGACTTATCATTGGCTAGTTTTTTACTCTCGTTCAGTTTGTAAAGAGATCTAGAAGACCGATTTCAGACGCTCACTACTTGCTTCAATATTTCGATTTCAGATTTGAGCTCACTTGTCTCATTTTTCAGAACATCATTCTCAGCTGTTAGCTTACTCAACTCAGTCTTCAAGCTGTCAATATCCTCAAGCTCATCAGAACTTGATTCAATCGAACTACTTTTTAGACTCATGTTTTCAGCTTTAACTTCCTCGAATGAGTGAGAAAGCTTCATGTACTCTTTGACCATGTCATTTAGTGCTGTGACAAGGTCTTCTCGTGTATTCAACATTGGAAAAATCGAATACCTCGTCATCAGCCATCTGGTCAGCCATGAGACAATGAACTTCCTCCTGTTCACTATCGTTGGATGATGAGCTGCTGGATGAAGATTCTGAATCACTATCTGCCCAGCTCTTGGTACTTTCCTCAGCCATCAGCACTTTACGGTCATGCTTGCGGCTGAGTTTCTTGTCACTTCTCATCCTCATCCGCTTATCCTTGGATCTTTCGAAATTTCTATCATCATTCTTGTCATCACGGTTGTACCGATCCTCCTTCTTGTATCTATCCTCCTTCTTCTCATCTCTTCTGTATCTGTAATCTTTCTTGGGCCTGTTGCACTCAGCTGCAAAATGCCCTGGTCGTTCACAATTGAAACATATCACGTCAGATACAGATTTATCACATTTATTAAAACTGTTGTAAGGATAGGAAGGGTGGAAGGATCTTCTCATGAATTTCCCAAACTTCTTGACGAAGAGGGACATGACGTCGTCACTCAGTTGGTCAGCCGTCTTGTTGGTGCTAGGAGAGCACTGTTCGATTGTTGTAGCTGCCAATGCTTTTGTCGGCTGGGAGGTTGAGGGAACTTCAGATCTTGTCTCCAGTTCAAATTCGTATGCCTTTAAATTTGCGAACAGATCATGAAGCTCCATCTTGTTCAGGTCCTTCGACTCCCTCATCGCCATGGTCTTCACGTCCCACTCCTTGGGTAATGCTCTCATGACTTTCAATGCTAGCTCTCTGTTGCTGTATTCTTTGCCAAGGCTGTTCAACTCGATCACTATTGCACTGAATCGCTCATCGAAATCTATCATGGTTTCTCCATCCTTCATCTTGATGGATTCGTACTTTTGCTGAGCGACTGTTAGTTTGTTCTCCTTCGTCTCATCGCTTCCCTCACATATCTGGACCAGCTTTTCCCAGATTTCTTTTGCTGTGGTGCAGGTTTTGATTTTGTTGAACATATTTTTGTCTTTGTCCAGCGTCTTGTATAGGATGTCCCTGGCCACATTGTCCAAGTTAGCTTTCTTCTTGTCATCATTTGTATATTCATGTTTGGCTTTCTCAAGAAACTGAGGCTCTCCATTTGTTACAGCAACCGTCAGATTGGGCTTCATTATCTTCAATGGCCCTTCAGTAATAACAGTCCACATCTCATCATCCATAGCAGCCAGATGCGCCTGCATGCGAATCTTCCAATCATCGTAGTCCTCTCTGGAGAACAAAGGAATCTTGTTTTGAGAGGTAGACATATTTGTAAAATAACGCACAAACAAATAATGTTCAATAACTGAGAAACGCTTGCTCTGATACCAATTGATGGTCCCAAAAATAGGATCAAAACAAGTACAGGAGTTCAGAAGGGGGGTTGAATGAACTCCTTCGATTTTAAACTTTTCAAATCCTTTTCAAAAACGTTTTACACGTGCTGCTTATCTCAGTTAAATGCAAATCTCTCGACTAACTAAAGAGTGCGGAATGAAGCCGATTAATTTGTGAACAGTAAGCTAAAAATAAAGAAGTGTGTAAATGTAACGACCAGATCATTTAGAAGTCCACAATTAGAAAGATATGAGATTCAGGGATTACATTGCTATTTCAATTCGATTCTTGAATATTTCGGTCTATGTTATGATCAATCTTTATATTATTATGGATTGATATTCAAATGCTAGAATACAAGTACAGTAGATGTTTAGTAACTTCTGCAAACCAAGTGCATTCTCTATTTAACTAAAATTCTCGGTTTCCATGCACGTCTTTTGTTTTGAAAAACAGAGCACACTTTCTTAAGAGTTTTGCATATTGATATAACGTGTTTGTTTTCTTTAGTCATTGTAAATCATATAAATAGGATCTTAAGCTGCTTCATGCATCATTACTTTCAAATCAAATCATATTAAGCGGTGCTCGCTCTCAAAGAAGCCGAACCAAAATACTTTCAAAGTGTTTTAGAGGAAACAGGCGGTGCGCAAGAAGTATATTGAATTTTCTGCTGTTCTGTTAAAGATACCAGGCAAGTAAACTCTGTTTCTTGCTCACTCAATAGAAAGCATATATTCAATTCTGTTTTTATGTTTATGTATGAGTTTTAAAGGAAGATGGTTTCGGCTGTTCTTCAAAGAAAAACCATGAAGTTCATGCTCTGTTATTATAAGAAGTTGAGTTACTGTAAATTTTGATTCAAGGATGATTTAGAAAATGTTTTGGTGATGTTATTCTGATGAATTCCTGAGTTTCCAGTGATTCATTCATCGAAGTAGCTTACAAGTAGCTTATTCGATTCTTTCCAGAAGTTTTAAAAAAGTATGTCGAAGTCTTTAGAGGAAGGTAACCTTCGTAGTTCATGGTTATCTACAATAGGAAAGCTGGTTCTTATACCTCTGCTGATATTGTTTTAT